>JXTB01000068.1:800190-835950 GCA_002914805.1 Parasponia andersonii
CTAATTCGTGAAAAGAACGAAATGCCCTAGTATCATGTAGCATATAACAATTTGATCATGTAATAAATACGATTATGCCATGTAAATCATAACAAACCCATCTTATACTTGTATTATGTACTACATTAAAGCAAAATATATCTTGTAATTCAAAATGTATGTGGACTTATTTTTCCTCATAAAAGATAACAGGCCTAATTTTCATTTACAAGGGAGAAAATGGTTATGCAGCCAAAAATCCATAAAAACGTGTTTTGCATATTTTAGTGAAAACAACTAAAGGGAGCTTTGTCACCTGTAATTTGTTTAGGTGGGGATTGGAGAGGCAGGCAAAAGAAATTAGTATTTTCATAACAGTTTCTATTAAAACTTGCAGAAACATCTTTGCGTGATATTAACTATCCTTTTTGTTAAATATTATAGATGTCCAAGTCTGCCCCTTCAGATCAATCACGGATCAATCTTCTGGATCCAAAAGATGTAAGTATGCAGACACTTGATCACACAGATATGCTATTCCAGTTTTGAACACCATGTGCAACCTTTTCTAACAACCTATGCAATGTGTTTTTATATTGGCTTGATGTTTAATAGCACTAACATCAGAAAAATCTATTGTTACACGCCCTTAGAGTTGATATAAGAGATGGCCGAACGCCTGAACCGAAGCGTGTCATGCTGTTGGGCTTTGCCTCTATTATATGATGTTGCTGTTGTTTAAATTCTTTTTAGCCATAATCCAAGAGCAAATAATTAATTTTGTGATGGACATGATTTTGAGGATGGGAGTGGTGTAGAATGGTTGAAACAAACAAGGCTTATTTTCTTTGAAAACTTTGTGGAAATTTTTAAAGGTGATCATCTGTGTTTTCAGAGTCACTACCTGTAAACTAAATAGATTCAATTCTATTCTTTCACTCTTTTATGTGATTCAACATCTCTGTTTAGGATCATATTGATAAGTCTCCACTCTTATAAGTTTGTTATGGGGATTAGTTAGTTAGTAATTAGTTGTAATAAGGGTTAGTTAGTTGAGAAAAGGAGGGTTATAAAGGATTCTAGGGATTGGTTTAGGGGGCAGTTCAGCAGTTCGAAGAAAATAATAGTGCTGACCTCACGAGTGGGAGAGTTTGGACCTCTCAAATGTCCAATTACGTGTATTTTTCTATCAAGCAATAAAGAAGCCTAATTGTCTGTATTCTCTTCTGCCATTTCTTCTCTATTGTTCATTCTATAGAACTAGATATCACATATGTACTTCAAAGTTGTAGAGATGCAGTTTGACTTAATGAATTTAAGGCTATAATTTAAATAATTTAACTTATTGAGTGAGTTTATGATGTTTCTCACTCTACTGATGTCTAGTAAAGTAGGATACCCTCTCTCTCTTTTTTCGAGGATGTCATCTTTGATCTATGAGGATGTCATCTTTTGGGAAGCAATTAAATTCATCTGCTTTTCTGTATACCTGTTACTTTGTTATTATCCAGCTTGATCTGAGTGGGGCTTGTTTGTGTTGTAGGTTATAGCAAACAAGATAAAGCGTTGCAAAACTGACTCATTTCCAGGGTTAAGACCTATCTTTTACTATAATCTGGAAGCTTCTGCACTTTTGGTGATCTTTTACATTGTGATTCTCCTGTTTTTTTTTTTTTATTTTTTACTTTTCTTTTTAGTACAATGTTCTACAAAGTACTATATGTATGTTTGATAATTATTACAGCCTAGAATTTGACAATCCTGAAAGACCTGAATGCAACAATCTTCTTTCAATATATCAGCTCGTTTCAGGAAGAACAAAAGAGGTATCTAAATGCTGTATTTCTTCTTGCTAAATTTTGGCTTTATCTGTACACAGATGAATGTATGTATTGGCTGTTTAAGATTTTCTGACATTTCATTTAATTTCGTTGAAGATTAACCAGTTGATAATCGGAGCTTTCATGGATCTGTTTGTTTTTGTTACATGCTCTGATTTTTTATGCAACAACTATATGCTTCTTACATGTCTCACATTCTTGAATTATTGTAACGGATATTAACGTAAAAGTTTAAATGTATGCACCAAATGTAACATTAAGCAATGTCTTAGGCACTTAAGCATCAAATAGTTGTTGCAAATTCGTTTGGAACCTTCTTCTTCTTCTTCTTTTTCTTTTTTTTTGGGGGGGGGGGTCAAATAGGTGCATTTTGCTTAGGATCACATCTTTGATGTCAAGGTGGTTGATGATAAAGCAATTCTAAGCTTTTCTATTGGCTTTGAGATAATCTACGTTCAATTTTTATATAGTTGCAATCTTATTATTACAGGAAGTGCAACATGAATGCCAAGATATGAACTGGGGCACATTTAAATCCCTCCTAACTGACGCCTTGGTTGATCATCTTCATCCCATCCAGGTTAAGATGCATCTTCACCTGCTTTCTTTCTTAATATTTAGTGGAAACAATTTATATATATATGATTCCATGAAGAAGATAAGACATGTTTTACGTATTTCATGTAATATTGTGGTGTCACAATGACGTATCACCTGCAACTTTGTTACTTGAATTTAGCTCTATATTTGATAACTCATATATTCTAAGTAATGCATGGCAACCTTGCTCTAAGAATCACATTTTTATATCCTGGATTTGAAAAAGGGTGAAAAAGGTTGAGTGTTTTGGAATTTAAAAGTTTGAACTCCACAAAATAATACTTGATAATAAGAATTTCCGAAAATTAATACCATGGACTGACTTTTTGACCAATTTTAGTAATGAAAATGTATTATTATCCTCCATTAAAACTACGTTAGTCCTTATTATTCTCTTTAATTTTGAAGATTTTATTGTCTTTTACCAGTTAAAATTATTCAAAAAGTCAATTCAGAGCATTATTTTGCAGAGTCCAAACTTCAAGATTTAAATTGCATAATATTCAAACTTCAGAGTTTTTTTCTTTGCAGTTTACCCTTAAATAAAATCCATAGAAAAGCAAGAATTCTTGCGCTTATGCTAATAGTTGATTGGACTTTGATCCTAAATAATAAATAAGCAGACATTATGTGTCATGAAATCAGTTTCTTTCCTCACTCCTTTTTACCTGTATGTTACTGTGTTCAGAATTCATATTTACTTACATCCTAACACTTCTTGACAGCCCCTAGATGAATATTTTAAATTTACATTACCCACTGTTTTATTTATAATATTTTTACATTTCAAAATGTTATGATAGAAAGCTCCATATTGTCTGATCATATGGTTTCCAAAGTAACGAAAAAGAAAAAGCTTTAAATATTTTTGAAAGAGTGAGCAAGTGAGGAACTGATGGTTGAATTCTTACCAATTTACGTTTTATTTTCTTTTAGAAGTTGGAAAAAAATCAGAAGAAAGAGGAATCATTTTAAACTTGTGAGTAACTCTTCAAAGTACCATCATTTGAACTTTACTATTTTTCAAAACTTCCTTTTATCAAATTGTACATAATTAAAAAGATCTGGTTTTATTAAAATAGTGTACACATGGAGTGATTTTATCTTAATTTTCTTTGATTTGAATGTTGCATATTATGACCCTTTGATCTTGTTTGATCGCTTAAAAATATCTTCTGTTTAGGAATGGGCGTTTGTTCTCTTGGTGTCTACCACTGCTTTCCAATCGAGGAACTATACCTTCCATTTCACATTAAACGTGAAGAGAAGCATAATCTGTATCACTTATTCTATTTTATCTGGATATGCTCTTATACTTCTGCCGAACAAATTTTCTTTTCCCAATCATCTTATTGGCTGGCTATTGTGATAATAGCTGCTCAAAAGATAATTGCTTCTTGTTAGTTAGAATCTTTACTATTATGTTCAATTATTGTTGATATTTCTGCCCCCTATCTTCAATTGTGCTTTCTTTCCTTTTCTTTTAAAGTTATTGCTGAATTTGGGTTTCTACTTTACAGGTTCGCTATGAGGAAATAATATCTGATTCAGCATATTTGGATCTAATTTTGGCTGAAGGTGCTGCAAAAGCTTCGGATATAGCAGATGCTACTCTCAGTAATGTCTACCAGGCAATGGGATTCCTTCGGAGATGAGAAGGACCAATGCTTCGGGAAGAATTCATCTGAAAAGACTACTAGGACAGCAGCCTTAAAACTTTTGGAGGATCCATCATTGCCCGCAATTTTTTGTCGCATAAACTAGGCATATTCCTGAGGAGAGAAAAAGATAATTATTGGAATGCCCACAAACTCATTGATGCAGTTACCTGCTCAGAGAGGTGCCTATTTATTCCTTTATTGTTACTGCACTTGGTATGTTACCCTATTTTCTGTAATACAAGTTTATCATCTTATAAATTTTGTTTTAAACTTTTTAATATATACAGTGGTATTTACTTGGCTTGAATTAATGGAAGGTCATTGGTCTTCAGACTGAAGCCTTGAGGTATAAGGCCAGTTGATTAATCGTAAAAGCATATATGCTAATAGCTTTCTATGCTTCTCAACATTTTTCTTTTGTCACTCTTTAAGGACATGAATCAAGATATTCTGGATGTGCTTATCTTGGATCTAGTGAAAGTTGACTCTGTAACTCTATTGCTGCTTATATTATACAAGTTGTGAGACATAGGTTCCCGGATGACATGACACTGAATTTTACCTAAAATTTCTCTTTCATTTTATGATTTTATATGAGAAATTATTATCTTCCATTTGACCGTTTTGTAAACAGAAGACACTAGTACGATGATCATAAGGAATCATGCAGTGAGTCACTCAGGATGCGGTTTCAAGTATTTTAGGTATGCTATCCTGATGATGCCACAAAAAAGTCTTCCTTTCTTTCCAAGAAAAAAAAGGGATAGATTTTCCCCCCTTTTCTTTGACGTATTGTTATCTGAGTTTTCTTGGAAGCACACATATACTATAAAGAAAAAACTTGGATAATATGTAGGATTTATCATGTATGTGGTGGGATTCTTATCAACATAGGAGAAAGTGGATAGGAAGAGAGAATATTAATCCTTCCAATGATTGAATAAAAACATAAATTCATATTCTCATACTGTTCCATCCAGCTATAGCTTTTCCTCCTTTTACAAAAGAGGAGATGTGACCACGCATCTCCAGAAACTAACCAACGGGGAGAGTGTGAGGTCAATGGCTTTGTATAACATTTGTTCTCCCTCTCCCACTCTCAAGTATGTGGCAAGCGAATAAAGTGAGCACATCTCTACTCTTCTTTCTCCTTTCAAAATATTTTTAAAAGAAATGCTAATACAGAGAAGGACATGAGGAGAATTCACTTGCTAATTTAAGAGGTTGTATTCTCATGTCCGTTACTGTATTTAGATTTTTATTCTTTTCTGTCCATTTAGCATCCTTTGGTCACTGCATTTTCTCTCAAAAGTTGTATTTTATGATAATAAAGGAACTGTTTACAGGGCTCCTTGTAACATAGAATGGGCTTTTTTTTGTTTATGTTATACAAGCCTGCTTTAACAGAACAAATCTATCTATATAAAGCCTTAATATGTCTAAGTGCCTCTGTAAACAAGACTCCTTAATGCTTCCTTTGGCAAGTGGATAAGAAAAAACATGGAACAAACTATCATAATTTGTTTCATTTCTTTGTTGACTTGTATTATGATGCTTTATTATGTAATTTTCCTGGGAATTGATATTATCATTCATGGGGCATGGCTGTCTAGCATGCCTTGAGTTGTGGATAGATGGTTAATATTATGAATTTATGCGTCTCTTGAGCATGAATTATTCCATTATGAACTAATCACATGATAATGTTAATGCGCGTACATACATAGTGCTCGAGTTATAGATGCTTGTTGTATATAGTTAACTTTGTATGCTGACTTCACAATATCACCTTTGAAACGTTACCAAATTCTATGGTAGTAGACATGCTCCGTGACTTGTGCCATTTCACGATTCTCTCTAGTATTTTTTTAGCTTAAGGTCCGGTGGGATTACGTTTACAATTCTTGATTCTGGTTACAGCTACAATGGGTGTTTCACAAATTTGTTTATTACGTAAGATTCTTTCGTATTATGTTGGTTAAAAAGTAGACAGATTGGTATCAGGTTTCAAAGTGATCGAGGCATAATTCAATCACTTTTCACAGTTGTTTTGAGAAGTAAAAGTTTCACAAATTCTATGCCGTTCAAATGCTATACTCATTGCATCTATGGCTGTTTGTCTCGATAATTTTAATTTTTATTCATTCAAATAATTTATGTGTATTTATTACAATAATTTAATTTTTTCATTCAAATAGTCTGTTTATTAGTCACGTTAATTATTAAAATTAATTTTTTTTTCTTGGAACGAGAATGATGTTCCTTGTTTTCGAATGATCTATTCTAATGCTCATTGTACTTTAAATATCTCATATGTCAATTATAATTTATTCTATAATTTTTATTGAAATATATCCACTTAAATGGGTGAACCAAACGAGGAGTTTTTAGCTTATACTTCCAAGTTAATAAATTTTTTAAATAGCGAAGTGCTACCGAAAATGATTCTAACTTTTGCATAATTGTTAGTACATCGAGAATATAAGCCAAACAACTTGTATATAAGGAATTAGGTAATTTACTATTCAGATTTATTGTTTTAGGGTGCAGGGATTAACTTAGGGGAATTTTCTATATTTAAAGAAAATATGGTTATTATTGAGATAAATGACTAAATTTTAAATTTTTTTGTAGTACGAGTTTTTAAACTATTAAAAAAAGTTTCATTTTAGTCTTTTTTTTTGTTTTTTTTTTTTCCTATGCATCATATTTGATTCTTATTAGAAAGAGCACATAAGGCGAACTTATTTTTCTATCTTATTAATTTCAACAAAATATCAAATTTTAGAATATATTATTGTCAAATATGAAACTAATTTTATTTTATTTATTAATTTTAAATTATGTTCTAATATTTTTTATGGTATTGAATTATGCTTCTGCATCTAAAGTAAGTACACAAAAGATATTAGGTGTCTTATTTTCTCCTTTTGTTAAGAATAAACTAAAATATTTAGTAATAGCGACTAAAATAAAACTTATTTTATAATTTAAGGACTAAAATGATAAAATCTAAAATTTAAGGAGATTTTGCTCGTAATTTAGGACAAATAGGATCATTTATACCTCTATTCACACACTTCAAATATCGCTAGAGAGACTATTTTCAACATTACTCGCATACTTAAAATGTCGTTAGAAAGACTATTTTCAACATTACTGTCGAGAGAATGCTCTAAACATAATTTGCCTCAAACTATTCCCCCAAAGAGAAAAGAGGAAAAAGAAAAAGAAGGAAGATTCTGTGTCTTACATAATGGGAGAAAAAGAAGAGAGGGGGGGAAAGAATCGGCACCACGAAATTCATTTGGGATTCTGAGAGCTCCTCTGCTCTTGCGGCCACGTAAGGATGCTCAAGATTCCAGTACTGCGACAGGCTGACATTGTAATCAACATGGCAGCCCAAGGTAAGCGCGAGTGCTCTAGAAAGCTTCTTCTGCGTGCCACGCCCCCTCAACCCAAGTAAGTGTGTGAAAAGGGTTGACTTTGATGGGAGCATATTTTACTTTATTGATTTTGTGTGTTTTGGCCTTTTTTTTCCCCCCTAAACTTGTTTCTTATATTCTTTTTTTTTTTTTTTTTTTTTTTTTGTGAAAGGAACTTGTTTCTTATATTCGAATGAGAAGAATCTATATTAGTCTTTCCTTAATCAACTGCCAATCCATGATCTTTGACTTAAACCCATTGTAAAGTCCTAGATAAAGCGATACTAAAGCAAATTTCACACATAAAGTACCTTAACAATATAACTTACAGTTCAACATACTTGGTTATTCGCTCAACATTTTAGTTCTCGGCATTTTTGGGTTAGTGAAAGGTGAAACTGTTAATGCTAGAATGATTTTGTTTCTGTTGGGTGGTTTTGCTCTCTAGAATGAAATATTTTTTTGGTGTCAACTGTCATGATGAGGTAGTACTCTTTGCTAGTGTTATGTCTTAGCTACTGAGTTCAAATCATATGCTAGCTCTTTACAATACGTCTATGATAGAATTTTGCTTTCAGCAAGATTCTTAAGATTCGTTTTCTGGGAAATTCGAAAGGGTTTTACAAGAAAGGAAGAAAGTCATTCGGTGTTGTAAGCCACAAATCTAAAAACTCACTTGGTAAAAGAGATTTTTATTAATAATTCCCTCGTATTTCAAAAGCATAGGAGGGTAAAAGCTTGTGCTCTTTATCTTTATACTATTATGACGATATATATATATATATATATTTTGCCTAAAATTGAAAACGTTAACGTAACTTCATCATATCCATCAACATCAAAGTAGATAGACAAGTGTGATGCATAATCTTTACACGTACACCCTTAATTTTTTTTATATTTTTTATTTTCTATTTTCCTCCCCTCGTCATCATCTCTAGCTGATTCTCTCCCGGACGTACCACTATAAAAACCTTGGCTTACCATGTTTGCTTTTCATATAAATCCCCATTGATTTCTCTAGCTGCTTTTCAAGGTTGTTTTTATTTTTATTTTTTCTTCTCTCCGCTGTCATTATATTTCCTCACTCTTTCGCCGGTTCTTAGTAAAGATCATGGACAGAAATCAGTTGCAACGCCAGGTTGCTCTAATGAGGAGCTCCCTCATTGAACAGGTTCCTTCTTTACCATCTCTCAAATTGCCAGTAGTCTTACGTGATTAAGTTGATACCTTAAAATTAAGAGCAATGTTGTTATTCATCCTAATTGGGATGAAAATAATATCAATGCTTTAAATTTCCTGCGGGGATAATTAGTTTTTTTTTTTTTTTTTTTTTTTTAATGTTGCTAACTGATTTAGTAGGACCTATTATTGTTAAATTCTGATAGTTGTCAACAAACAATTGATTAGTGTATTTTTTTAGCGCAATCATTAGAAGTTTTATCCTCAAATTAATAGTTCGGGATATATCTTGTTTTTTATACAAATTAATGCAAGTCAAAGCACCAAGTAAAAATGATTGGTTTGGTAGACATTAATAATTGTGCCGATCATTGAAGAATTTTTGTCGTAACGCAATTAAAACGTTTTCTTTTGTTTTTGACAAAGTGTCCAAGACAATTTTGGGAGAGAGGGAATAATTTTCTTACTTTTGTTTCTTTTTGGACAACGACATGGAACAAATTTGAGTGAACCAAAAACAAAAAAATCACGGTTGCCTTAGTTTGGCACATTAATCAAACACGGCCTTCTCTCAATGTAAGGCGTCAAATTATCATTGCTTTATTTGAATCGTTTCTCTGTGTCTAACTAAGATGGGACCGCGCATTTTTAGCTATAAAAAATGAAATGGTAAAATAAATAAATAAAAAGACTACTAAAACGAATAAAATGTCGACTAGTCTTATTTCTTCCTTTAGCCTATATATGTGCACGTATGCTCTTGTCCAGTGTACCTGGACTAGTAAAAGATCGTTAATGCATCAAACAAAGATTTTATCCTCTCGTTTGATATAGTTCTACTTTTTCTTTCTCTGTAAGAAAGATGTTTATCATTAATTTCAAGCAGGTCATTATTATTATTATTATTATTGCGTCAAGAAAAACACTTTCTTGTTTTTATTTTTTATTTTTTTAAGATTAGATCTTCTAGTTAAAATTTTGGAATAATGATTTCAATTTGATTCAATGTGACAGGGGTACGTGGATGAGCAGCAGTTCCTTCAACTGGAGGATTTGCAAGACGATGCTAACCCAAATTTTGTGGAGGAAATTGTGACACTCTTCTACAAAGACTCGGCTAGACTTTTCCACAACATAGAACAGGCACTGTGAGTAGAAATTAAGGCTTTTCTTTGATATATAATATTCTAAGTTCATCTATTTTATTTACCAGAACAATTTTTCCCCCCTTAATATATGCAGGAAAAGAAGACCTATTGATTTCGCTAAGCTGGATAATTACATGCACCAGTTTCGGGGTAGTAACTCCAGGTATAGTAAAACATCAATAAATTAATGCTATTAGAACTAGCAAAAGTTATTATTTGTGAGAGGTTACTTTTTCATCGATAAATAAATACTTATTAATTTAAAAACAATACTTAGTATGATTTTAATACTTGTACCTGTATTTTTCGTGTCTTAGATACATGTATGACTTAATATTTAAAAAAAAAACATTAGATATAGTCAAAAGTTAACATATATATATATATATATAGAATAGTTAATATATATTGTCAATAGAAATCTATTTTCATTGTACATAAAAAAAATTAAGAAGTAGATACATATACGGTAAATGTACATTCAAAATTTAATATTTTAAAAAATATAGTATTTAAAGATATTTCATGTATATCGAACAAAATCTTTATAGATAGTCATATTAGTTTTATACTTTTTAGAATCTGAAATATTACAAATAGGTTCCAAATATACTGAATGTCTTCTATGCATTGCAAAAAAAGAAGGATGAAATTGAATTCAATTTAGGTAAAAGTAAAACGCAAATAACTTTGCATGCAATTTTGAAAAAAGAATAGAGTTAAGAAAATAGAAGTTATTAGAAAAAAAATCTCCTTTATATTATATGAGTTATTCGTTTTATATATTTAATCAATTATTCATTTATGTATTTGTTGGACCTTAAAAGAAAATTTAAAAAATTATTTTCTTATGCGTTTAGTGAGATTATCAAGTTATTATATTGGGCTGAGTTAGATCTGGAAAATTTTATTATTTAAGAGTTTATTAATTTAACGACACTTATTTACCAAGGTTTTACTCTCTCTATATATATTTTACTAAAAATCTTACATTAATATCATGTTTCTAAAGTTTAATTGGACTCCGATAAATATCTTGTGCTCGAGAAAAAAGGAAAATATAAAAAGGCTCTTCTCATACATGATTTGATTAGTTTTACTATAATTAATAGGAAAATATTGTTGCTTTAGCGTGTTAATTAAGGGTAAATTTCTTGCAGCATTGGAGCTATGAAGGTCAAGCTTGAATGCAATCAATTCAAAGAATTTTGTTTGGCAGGAAATGCTGAAGGGTAAATTATATGATACATGCACATATTCATAAGTATATTTATAGATGTGAATATATATATATATATATTGCCAATCTAATAGGTATTTTTTTTCTTTACGGTGGTATTTTTTTTTAGCCGTTGGATCACCATCTAATAGTGATCCAATGGCTATAATGAAGTATATGAAAAGACGTGCATCATTAATGTTTTTTCTCTCTCTTACTTTTTATAATAAAAAAATGTGCATGCTAAATTTTCATTGGTCAAATTAATACTTCTACATAAGTAAAAAAAAAAAAAAATACATACTGGATTGGTGCCCATATATATATATATATTTCTTTCTTTCTTCTTGTTAAATGTAAACATGATTGATTTTTCAGATGCACGAGGGCTTTTCAAAAGATGAAACAAGAGCATGAGACTTTGAGGATGCAGCTTGAAACTTATTTTAAGGTATTATTTGTCTTCGCCTGTTGATTTTAAATTTTGAATAGTTTATACTTTGGTTCATTGGACATCTTTAATGTGGTGCTGAATACTGTATGTGCCATTTTTTTTTCTTTTTTCTGATTTTTTGTTACGAGGGTTAATTTGTATATATATATATACATATTTTTTTTCAGTTGAGAAGGCAAGCTGGACTTGCTCTGACCGTCTAATATTAGGTTGGCAATGGAGTTGATGATGCATAGAGAAAAAAAGACTTTTTCGGTGCCAATATATATACTCTGTATTTTTAGTTACGAAGGTCTCGATCATCAACTATAGCTTATAATATACAGATATTTTCTCGTTGTTGGCAAGTGATGTTGAGAAATATCTTTACTTTTTCTATTACAAAAATAACGTCAGTGTTTCTCTTTTATGCCTTTGATCCTTCTAGGACTAAATCTGCACACGTTTTATGTTATAATGGAAGCCACTTTTTCTTTTTCTATCTCTTTCGTGGGTCAGTAAGGATTCAGGATGAATACACATATAAATAAATTTATGAATTATGTTTTTGAGAAACATGTGTTGAATAAATAAACAAATAAATTGTGTGTTAAATAAAAAAATTATTCTAAACATGCCAAATTCGTGGGTCATGACTCATTGGCATGCGCTTGCATATTTATCTTTCGGAAAAATTAGACCTTTCATTATCGCAATTAGTTGAAAAGTCTGAATTTTTATAATTACTTTGCTTTTTACCCTTTTTTGGGTAAGTCACGCGATCGAGTTCAACTCACATAAGGGTGACTTACACTAATTGTGTGACCTAGTCCTAGATAACGTCTCTAGGTGACAAAGTCATCCATCAGGTCACGAGGTAGTGGATATTCATACTTTTAAGCCGATAAATTATAATAGAATAGAAAAAAATTGGTGAATTTTCAGTTATTCCTCTTATTTTTTCGTAGTCTCCTAAATCCCCAGTTTTATAGTAAAAATTTTAGGTCTAATTTAAGTAAATATACGTTTTTTAAATATTGTAGCAAAAATTATATATATAATATACCAAGTATAAAATATTATATACTAAACATAAAAATTTATATCCTCAGTGTATTAACTGAAATTGATAAATAAATATATTTACCAAATATAAAAACATACATATTTAAACATTTAGTTATAAAATTTAAAATTTAAATATTTATTTAATCAAATTTAAAATATTACTCCTCTACTTAAATTTCTATTAAATACCTCTCGTGTAAAACCCTAAAATTGGGTTTTTCAAGCCCAAATGCTCCAACTTGGCCCAACAGAATGAGCGGTTAAGATAAGCATCCAAACATCTTGAAGAAATTGGCGGCGTCAATTGTCAAGTGAAACTTTTCACATCTTTAATTAATCCTTGACTCATCAGCAGCCTCTACATTCTGAAGTAGCTCTTCAAATGTCCTCTTACTCTAATGTGGTTGACTTTACGAAACGACGTATATATATCTTAAGATTCTTAACCATCCGAAAATCTTGTAGAAAGCAAGCATTTACGAGCATAGTAGACAAATAAACGATCATTATTAAGTGTCTGAAGTCCACTTGAAGGAAGAAAAAGAGCTTCAATGGTGAGTGTTTATATATATATATATATATATATATATGAGCACAAGTATTTTTTCTTCTTATCTATATATAGATATTATTTTTTATCAATTAAAATTTATTGTACATTTTTTTATAATAAAAAATAAGAAAAAAAAATAACATTAATGATACACATCTTTTCATGCATATTATTATATCCGTTCAATTACTGTTAACTGATGATCTAACGACTAGAAAAAAAATACTTATACATAAGTAAAAAAAAGTAGTACTTATTGGATTAATAACTTATAAATATATGTATATATATATATATGCATGTATGCGTATATATATATTGTTATTTAGTCCTATAAATAAGCCACTCACTCAAATCTTTTTGTTTTGTATCCTAATAATCACAACAGTTCCATCCCCATTACATACAGAAATTCTTGGCACAAGTTTATTGAATGCTTCAAAAGGAACCAACTTCCTAATGTTGTAGTAGAATTAGACGATTAGAGTCTCATCTTATTTCTTGAAGTGACAAGAGTGAGTGGCAGTTGATACCTTAAATTCATGTGTAGTGTGACCTAGGGAAAAAAAAAAAAGGCTCAATAGCTAGCATGTTTTGGCATGTTGATTGGCTAGGTTTTCAGCGGCCAAAATTGAAATGATCATTTACATAATTTATATTGGTCAAGAAGAAAAAGATAAAAGAGAATCTAAAGAACAAAAGAAGAAGAACATAATAGAGAAAAAAAAGGCACTAAAAAGAGCTCCTAAAGTGAAGTTGGATTTATCAAGATTGAGGACAGTTATCATAGGGAATTAGTGGATGTAGGGATCCACCATTACTAGGGTTGGTGATTGCAGAAGGGTGTCTTCCTGAATGATCATGATGGCAAAGACTTCAGCTAGCTTTGTCCCAACATTCAATGAACTTATTAATTCCCTATACCGTTGCTTAAAAACGGGGGGGAAAAACACTAACAAAATGTCTCAACAAATGAAAAGGGTTGAAAGTAGGCTATTTACAAACTTAGATACACGCGTCCGAAAGGCATGCTTATATTGGCTTAATAATTGCGCTATGATATGCTAGCCCTTGGACATCAAGAATATAAAGGAAACAAATTTATTTATCGCATTTATTTTGTTAACTGAACATATCTTTTGTCTATGAACTGATCATATGATAATCGATTTCAAAAGGGAAAGGATAATATTATGATTGCCTCTAGCCATGCAATATTTAAATAAGAGACTGTGATTGATACCTCAAAACAAGAGAAAAACGAAAAAAAAAAAAAAAGAAAAAGAAGAAAGAGAGAGACTACTGTTGATAAATTGTGAGGTAAAAATTGCAGTTTACAACAACAATTAGGGAAAATTTTGGTAAAATAAATTTGGTATGCTACATATAATAATACTCAATTATACATATGAAAGTGAGTTGAGCATTATATGGTTTGAGTCGCCGCGTGCCCTTTTAGGTACTTTACCAAGCAGCCATTTATAGACTTTACACGTGGGTGGGCTATCTCACTTAGTGGAAGACTTCGTTTTACATTGTGACTTGAAAGTCTTTGCATGCAATGAACAAAACTAGTAATGCTACCATATTGGGTGCTTAATTTCCTTGAATGAACCAATATAAGAGGCAGCAGCATTTTGACTTTTTAATTGGAACTTTTTAGCGATTTCGTCCTTTACTTATTAATAATGAGTTTGCTCATGATCACACAATAAGATTATTCTATTTTGGATGAAATCAAGTTTCGTTATTTCAGCCTTATTTTTCCTACGTGACAAGGCCAAGGGTCTTATTGGGTCATGTTCTCAATCTTATATATGCATATTTCACTAAACTATTGTGCTTCTCGTAATATATATATATATAGGGTACTAATCCAGTACGTATTTTTTTTTTAACCTATGTATAGGTATCAATTTGACCAATGAAAATTTAGCATGCATATTTTTTTATTGTAAAAAATAAAAGAGAGAAAGAACATTAATGATGTACGTCTTTTTATACACTTCATTATAGTCTTTGGATCACCATTAGATGGTGATCCAACGGCTAAAAAAAAAATACCTACCCATAGGTAAAAAAAAAAAAAAAACCTATTGGATTGGCGTATCTAGTACTATTAATAGGATGATATAAATATATATATATGTATATATATACACGTATATAAATGGAGTACGATAACGACTGATCAAATCGGCTGATTTTTTCAATGTGGATCAAATCAAATAGAATAGAAGACTGAAAAAGTCAAGCTCAATGAAACTTACACAAACAAAGCTTTAATTCCATCACCTAATAGCTTAATACTTTAAACTTAATTTAAATCTGTAAGTTTTAATAGTAATTAAATTATACTAGAGATCATATATATAAATGTAGTGCTCTTTAAATTAGATCACGTTTATATTGTAGTGCTCTCTAGGCTCAGGAAAAAAATGCTTATATGTACGTATCCAGGATCTATATATGTTATAAGGAGGAATATGATGACTCTGATCCATTATTTACATTATCATTTGTCAACCTCTTACTCTTAGATCTCCGGTGATTTTTAATCAGTGGCAAGTTCATGTTGAAGTCATTCATGAAATAATCAGCTAGCCAAATGTTCATGATCATGATCATCATCCGAGCTTTTACCATTTTTTTTTAATTATATAATCTCAATGTAATCATTAAAGAGGGTAAGTATTGAATTTATAAAAAGAAGATCTTCACCACTCTTATGTAGTTATGTGGCAGTACATTAGGCATATGGAAAGAAATATAAGCATAACTCTCTCTCTCTCTGTATATATATGTATATGTATATCATATATGTATAATACATACATATATATATGTATATATACAATCTATACAGACAGACCATCATCAAGGAAAGTCTACTAAGTAATTTTGGTTTATCACAAGTGATCATGTGTGACCAAAAGTTCCATTATCTTCGCAAAGAGAAAGTCGTCCACAAAGTAATTATCTAAAAGTTCCCATCACGCCTTGCCGGTCAGTTGTGTATGATTATATATCTTTAAAAAAACACATATAACTTTGATTTAGATGGTAGTGTACATGGTTTTGAGACAGAAAAATCTTTTAGCATATATTTTGCTTTTGTTGCACTATATACTAATTAGGCCTTTTATGGGAAAAGAAATAAAGAGAAAGGAAATAGTTGAAAGAAAGTCACAGTAATTATATGTTACTTGGTTTGACTTATTTCGAGAATCTTTTAGCGTGTTTGTTCCCCCTATTATGTGCTGCTCTATACTCGGTTTTGTTACACTATGTGTAACTCGGCTCTTTTCTAGCTAGCTCATATAAATCCGTATATAGTCATACAAGTTATAACATATCTCATCACGTTTCATCTACTATGGTGGGTTTTCTTCTAATATTAATATGGTGAGAATTTTGCTTCAAAAATATTAGTTATACTACTTACTGGGTTTCTCTCTTTGCCTCTTTATCATTCCTGGAAAGTTGAATTGTGTCTTTAGTTAATATGTTTCTTTTTCTCTTTCTCTGTTACCTTTTCTATTTTTTTTAATTGAGTATAAAACCAGTTTTCTCAATGTGTTTAAGCTTGATAATCTTCATATTATATTACATGTTCTTTTTCCTTCTCATAATAATTAATTTTCTCGTCTCTAGTGGACCCAACTATTTTATCTCAAAGTGTAAAAGTGCTATACTAATGGTTTGTCCATTATTTTCTCCAAAAAGTGGTTTGAAAAGCCGCATTTAAAAGCTCTGTTTTCCTTATGTATATATATATATATATATTCATATTTTTATATAATATATATCCATTTCATTACTCTGTTAGTTCCTTACCACAATTTCTTGCAAACAGAACAAAGTATTAATGGCGCCTCAGACGTATAATCTGATACCTGACGACCATGATCATCATGATCAGGATCACAAAGCCGATCAATGGATCACAAGATCAAGAAACAAAAGAAGCCATGGCGTATCAGAAGATCACAATAAAAAGCTGGAGCTGAGGCTTGGTCCTCCTGGAGATCAAGATCAACCATTTAAGCTTCTCTCAACTAAATGGTCTTATGGATCTTTGACTTTTCAGTGTGCTGGTCAAACGCAGAAGCAGGAAATTGAGCCAAAACCTTCATATTCTTCGGCTGCACCAAATTCTTGCCACAAAAGGTAACCTACTACTACTAACAATAAAAAAAAAGTTATGTCTAACTTTTGTTGCATGAAAAATTAAAAAAAAAGGAAAAAGAATTCTAAATACGTATTCCAATCCATGATTACTTAATAGATTGAGTTAATTAATTAAAAAAGTGCTTTGCACTAAAGATGAAGGTGGTTGTTAACTAATTTAAAAACAGGGTTAGTACTAGTGCTAGTACTGGACCAGTGGTTGGGTGGCCTCCAGTCCGATCGTTCCGGAAAAATGTTGCAAAATACAGCAGCTTTTCAAAATCAGCAGCTACAAATATTAGTCATTATGACTACTCATCAGAACAAAAGGATCAAGTAGCTCAGGATGATCATGATCTCAACGCGGAAGGGAATAACATTAATAGTACTGATCATCATGATGATCCAATAAAACCAGAAGATCATCATAAGTTTGTAAAGATCAATATGGAAGGAGTCCCCATTGGAAGAAAAGTTGACCTCAACGCCTATGATAGCTATGACAAGCTCTCTTGTGCCATAGACCAACTTTTCCGTGGCCTTCTTGCAGGTTAATTAATATCCATCCCTTACAATCTCAGCTTAGTATTTTTTTTTTAAATTATGAAAATATGTGTAAATTAAGTAGTTAATTTCCTCGATTTATACAATATAAGAATTATATTTAAATCCAAATCGGTGACTATGACCTTAATTGGGTATCAACTTAATTGGGATGCTTACAGTGACGCACTTTCGTTTTAGTTTTTGTTTTTATTTGGAAAAAAAAATATTGACCGACTTTTTCTTGATGATGGGTATATAATTGACTGATATGTTTAAATACCCTATGTTTGACATACATGCATTACATACAATAAACAGCTCAAAGAGATTACTCTGCCTCTGAGCCTATGGAAGAGACCGAGGATGCTAAAGCAGTCACTAACGGGGAATGTACACTTGTTTATGAAGATAATGAAGGAGACACGATGCTTGTTGGAGATGTCCCATGGCAGTAAGTTTATATATCTACATATATATACATATATATATATATATATATGCATCCACACACTTCTACATGGCTTAACAATTTAAGGTAAAGAACTATATATGTATCATTGTATTTTGTATAGTACTACTTTTGCCTAAACTCAAATTAAAAGTAAAACCGAACTCAATTAATTTCTTAATTGTGATTAAATATTTCTGGCTATTAATTTCATACTTGAGATTCTTTGTAATTAATTACTTCATATAAATGACTTATTGTATATGTTAATTAATTATTTTTCTCAGAATGTTTGTATCAACTGCCAAGAGGCTGCGCGTTTTAAAGACCGCAAAGCTTTCCACCCTAAAACGTGAGGTTTCTACTCTTTTTCCAATCTCAGTTATATGCATGAACTGGAAAGTTAACAGTTACAAAAGCCATGCATGGCCAGCCTTTTTATTCTACCTTGGACTATATATATATATACATCTCTATAATATTGAGAGCTTGAAATATTTGGGTGCATGTTTTCATGATCAGTTAGTTGCAGTACTACTCAGATTGAAAAGACACCACTTGATCCTACGGTGTGAATTGGGGGAATAAGAGAGTTTGCTTTTGATTTGTTGGTTAGTGGAGCTTGAAATGTCCCGTACGTGGTGACCCAGATACATGAAGTACTCTACTAGTAATCCAAGCCTTGGAGCCTAGCTAGAAGGGCCTCCGATGATCCCTTTTTGGATGCGTCGTTTGGTTTGCTCACAAAAGTATCTCTCTTGGAATTTCATTGCTAGTCTTATATAAGGTCTTGTTGTGGATCTTGTATAATTAGTTTGTGAATGAATGCAGAGTGCTCTAATAGAATATCATGTGGACTAAAAGAACTCTAGCTATTTGTACTGCTCAGTACTCACACCTGACCGTCTGTGTAGATTCCGACAATCAATTCATGTAGAATATGCATGTGTACGTACATAGGTAGGGATCACATATATTTCTATGTTCACATGACTTCAAATCACAAATGAAATGGCCCGATCCCTATCTACTGAAGTGATTAATAAGCTTATTTTCTTATGTTTCGGTGCCAAAGAAGAAAAAAAAACAGCAAGTAAGTTAATTTTTGTACTATTTCATTGAGTTTCTTACTTCTTGTCGTTTTTTAATAGACTTCATTTTTGTACTATTTCATTGAGTTTCTTACTTCTTGTCGTTTTTTAATAGACTCATTTTTTTTTTTTTTGCATCAATTTTCTTAGTAAAGTATGTATTAGTATATGACTTTTGCATGTAGTTATCCATTTTTGTTTACTAGTTGTATCAATTTCATATCACTATCTCAATTATCATGTGTTAGTATATCAATTTTAGTTTCAGTTTATCAATATATAAAGCCTTTTCTTTAAATCTTTTTTCAAACTAATAAACTGATACAAATATTAAAAATATGAATTATTTTAGCCCTTTTTGATTAACTAGGCCATTTTGTAAATTTTTTAAAATAAATTCGGTCAATTTCTGGTAGTATTTAAAATGGATATTTCCTAAACTTGAACCAAATTAAAATTCGGTTATTCGGCTAAGAAGCCCTTTAAAATACTAATGTTTACTTAATTTAAGGGCAAAAACTTTGGCATTTTGCTAAAAAGTCCTTTAGTAAACCCAAAATACTTAAAAACTATCATGTATATGTGGAGAGCCAGGCCCCCAAAACTTGGACATGATTAATTGAGAGAGAGAAAAGAATTGAAGTAAAAGAACATAAATAAATTTCTCGTTTAATTTGAAATCTATGCATGATTTTGTCAGATATTTAAACGTTGACTGCTAAAGGCAACACCCGAATCTATTTAAGTTGGGCCTAGCACAATGTTGAGTCCAAAAGGACATTAGTGCACTAAGCTTATGTCATAACAAATTTATACATACTGTAAGTCTAATTGCAGCAAATAATCAAGACACGTGGTGCCTGCTGAACAAGTTTGACAAATTGTTCTACGCAACAACTGCAATGATTTTTTTTTTTTTCAAGGAATCTTTATTTATTTAAGTCTGATTAGTGTTTGTAATATTTTATATCCTATTAGATTATTATTCAATAACTGGGTGTGTGACTCCATGAAATAGTCACAATGGAACCACGTGAAAATTGCTTGCTTCTATTTACTTTATTCACTATTTTGGTAGTTGAATTAATTTTACACTAATCAAATTTGGTAAATCTAAAAAAATCTAACATTGGCATCACAACATGTCATTAATATTTAGTTGGCAAGATTTTCGGATTTTTCTAATCCATTATTGCAAGAATGGTGAACACCAGAAGCTGGCTACAGTGGGTGTTCATAGTGTGGTATGGCTAGTTTCACTTCTCATTTACTGTGCTAAATCAGATATATGGTTCGTGACTATTCTAAAATCTTGCGGTTTTAAGTGATTAGGAGAAACCAAACCAAATTACACCTAAATTCCCAATGCAGTATGGTTCAATTTATGCGGCTTAGGTAATAGGCTTTAGATTTGAGTTTGACAAATTCGGTTTTAAGACGTTTGATAAATTTAGCCAATTGAAATTTAATACTTCTTAACTTCTAAATTAATTATTTTACAAGGAAAAAAAAAAGGATTGCATGCTAGTTATAAAAGTATTATAATCTATGAAAATAAAAGTTCTAAAAAGAAAATTAAAAATGTAACCAAAAGTCCTTTGGGATTATCGTATAAAGTATATTACGGTGTCGTGAGGTATGAACCGCAATCATTTTTCTCCAAACTGTAGGTCGGATGGAAAAGTGTAGATTAAAAACTATATAAACCACAACAAACAACATAACATTAAAATAATTTTTTTTTTTTTTTTTTTTTTTTTTTAGAAAGAACGCACACTACACACACTTTGGCATGATTTATGTGATGTATTGTTTTTTTTTTTTTTAACACCCGTTACGCCCCTAAGATTAGCTACTAGTATGATGAAACAGTACACCACTCAGGCGAAAAACAGCAGGCCTCACACTCTTCCAATCACATGCCGTCTCTGCTCACTGTTGCTTAACTGTCTCGGGTCGACGATTCCAATAAACAGAGTCGTGCAGACTCTAATTAATACATAGTTCTCAAGCTCGAAAGAAAAGGACATGGCTCACTGAAATTGAAGCCGAGCCCCTCTTTCCACCATCATGAAGTGCTAAAAAGCGGTGGAAATCCCTTTAGGCCAATTAAGCAATTGCTTAAGTTCTCCAATAATATTGAGGCCCAAAATATCTTATACCATTTACTATCATAAAATCCAAAATTCTTTTACCATACATTAATATTTACTCGTTATCAAACCTCTTTATTATTTTAAAGTAACCATTAAAAGTGAAAGTAATTCATTAAACCTATTTTAGAGGACTAGAAACGTCTTATTTTTTAGGCAAATCTAGTTTACAGAATTTTTTTTTCTTTAATTTAGATATTGAATACCTATTAGCACATTATCTTGGTTTTTTTCCAAAGTCGAAACAAAAAATTACTCTTTCTCAAGACTACGTATACGGTTGTTGTCCTAAGAATAGCTAACCCAAGAAGGAGAGGGGGGTGAATTAGGTTTTTAAGACTTTTATAAACTTTTTTAATAAAATAACAAGATTAAGCAAATAATAAATGGAGCAAGTAAAAGTAGTAAATAAATAACCACAATATCAAAGTAAATAAATTAAAGAGATAGGGTTAGAGAGATGCAAACGCTATTTTTACGAAATACGACAAATAGGACGATTTGCTTTTGTTCCCGTCTCTCAGCAACTTGCTTAGAGCTTTCTACTATCAGATCAAGATTATGGGCTTGACTGACCCCTTGTACAATCCGGAGTGATTTCTTCTTAGGCACACCCACGCCTTTACTATTTCTTGAATCTGTCTCTATTACGCCTAACCACGGATTGTTTAGAATTCGTTGTCAATCTCACCTATACCGGGTTGTTTATGACTCCAGTGCCAACCTCACCTCTCAATAATATTTTTATGAAAATACAAGTAAACACTCACTCAAAGAATCATCTCTCAAAGAAATAATACAAGATAAGCTTAGGTAATTTGAAAACAATGTACAAATGATGCTCTAGCAATGACTCAAATAGATTTGAAAGTTATAATTAGGTAAAAAAGAGCTTTTACACTTAGAAATTGATTGAGTGTCAATATAAGTTCGTATTCTCTCATCCTAAGTTATCAAACTTGGTTCTATTTAAAGGCATATTAAAAAACTAGCCGTTTTCGACTGTTAGTATCTTGCTGCCAGAATGTTGGTCGACTAAAAAACTAGCTGTTGGAGTCCGAAATGCCAGTTCAGCTCCGACGGTCATTTTTTGGCCTTTATTTTGGTCGAACAAAATCAGTTAGAAACAATTGAACCAATTTGGTCGTTCTTAAAACTTTCTTTTTCAAAACATTTTTAACTTTAAGAAAATGTACTTTTTAGAATATTTGGACTAGATTAGAAATGATATTTATTTTCAAACAATCAATAGATTTAGAGTTTAGCTAATTCTTTGAAAATTTGTTTGAAAAATTATTTGAAAGATTTTTGAGTCATATCAAAGAGAATATTTTATGCAATGCAATAAATCAAGTACAAGACTAGGAAATAAATTTTAACCTATTTAGACTTGGTCTTGAATTTTGATTCTTCACATTCATCTTCATCCTTCGAGGTTTATCAATGATACTCTATTCTTGAGAACTTCATTTCTTGAGTTTTATCAATTTCTTTTTCAACTTCGTAACTACAAACTCAAGCCAGTTATTAGTAACTAAATCACATGTTTGTTATTATCAAAATAAGATAAGATTGAAAGCCACATAGGTCAACAACTGCTACTCTAGGCTCAAGATTTCTTTAATAAGTTTATAACAACAAAAAAAAAAATGCCGATGAGCAGAACACTTCTTCTATTGTGATTAAATATCATATTTAACTCCTTATTCTCAAAAAAAATCTAAAACTATCTCCTTTATTTTTCAAAATAGGAAAAAAGTATACCCTAGTAACTTTTTTTTTGTCAAACTTTGAAACGTGAAATTCTAAAATATTCTTGCATTTATTTCAAAAATTTATTACCAAACACTCCCTATTATCTAATTATTTTTTTATTTAAAAAATAAAAAGAATATCACATTATTATTCTAGAATATAGAAAAATGTTAATAATGTCTTCTTTTCCAATAAATTTTTAGATTATTATTTTTGAAAGCAATTAATTCAAGGTTATTTGGATATCAATATTCTAAGGAAATTAATATCATTTAGAAAAGAATCTAGTAAAAAATTTGACCAAAAAGAGAAGAATGGTCACTTATTTTTTGTTTTAGAAAATATAGGGGATACTTTGGGTTTTTATAAAAACATATAACAAAGGTTGTATTTAGTTAAATAAGGGGATGTTTTTGGGATTACACCAATTATTTCCATGAATTTTAATAGTTATGTCTTTTTTACTCATTTTCTCTCTAGTTGTTAATTATTGAATTTTTAATTAGTTATTGTTATTATTGCATCTATCTGATTTTTTTTTTTATAGGATTTAACGGTTTGTTTTGTTGTTTTCTGGATGGTATAAGAGAATTTTTTTCCCCTTTTCAAACCCTTTGATACAATTCTTTTTTTTTTTTTTTTTTAAATTCCTTTTGGATAGGCCTCTTTAAAGATTTTGGGATTTGGATACTTATACTTAATTTTTCAAAAATAATACTAAAAATATAATCTTTTCCAAATAATTATTTTTTCATACGACATTCAGTGATATTTTTACAAATATTTTGATTACAAGAAACTAAAATGGTCTCCAATAATAAAATTGATTTCTTGGTTTCTAGTAATAGAATTAGTTTCTGAGTTTTAGCAAAAAATCAAATTAGTTTAAGTAACATTTTTATTTAGTTTCTAAACTCTGGTAATTAAATTAGTTTCTTTAGGATCTAGTTATTAGTTACAAGAAACTAAAAATAGCTTAGAGTCAAGTTATATTTTCTTTCATGGCTTTTGATTCTAGAAAATATTCTCTCTCTCAAGTTGAGAGCCGAGTTGCTTTCTTCTCCTGAGCTTATTGTTTAAGCTATTGATGTGTCGAATTCAAATTGGTCTTGATTCACTGATCTAAGTCCAAAAATCTGGCTTTGGATATGATGAGACCACTATTGATGATCATGCGATTGCGAGTTAACTTAAAGGGATCAGTTCAAGTTGCGGAAGCTTGAGAGGGATCTCAAGTACATTGGCTGAAGTTTGCAATCACCGAGTGGGAATTAGCTCGGTATTTGGCGTCAACTAGAAAGAAGTTCTAGATTCTTCAATTTAGAGAAGTAAAAAAGATAAAAGAGAATAAAAGGAAAAAACATAAAAATAGACATATAGTATTTATTACGGATTAGAGAAGTAACTATAATTAAATTTTGATTGAAATATATAAATAAAATAATTTATAAAAAGTATCATGAATTAATTAATATATCATTTGAAAAAAAATTTTATTCTCAAAATTACGTATACATTAGTTATTAAAGACATAGATAACTAAAATTAAATTTTTGTATGAAATAAAATATAAAAATAAAATAATTTATTGAAGAAAAAATTTTAATATAAAATATATGCCCTTAAATAAATATATGCAGTATATATAGAAATAATTTTTCAAAAATCCAGGGGCATATGCCCCCTTGTCTAAGTGTAGGTCCGCCATTATCTTCGTTACTACTATTTAACTAAATGGCAAGTACATATTGCTGGATTTTTTTTTTCCCTACAAGCCAAGGATTTTTTTCACCAAGATACATATAATTGTTTTTTAAGGAAAAAGTGTGTCTCCAGTAGCATTAGCTATTAGGGTATTTTCCACCTATACCACCATAATAGTGTAATTTTTACGTACATCAAACAATAACTTAATCTCTAAAGGTATAAAATCATATTTATACCTGAATTTTGTTACTTTGTCCAAATTATATCATATATTTTAAATATTATCAATATTGATCTTTAAATTTAATGTTTTTTATGAATTCATACAATTTTTAGGTCAAAGACTAACTTTGACCAATAAATGCCCAAACTGCCCTTTTGGAATTAAAACAAAAATATTTGGAAAAAGATATCTAATAATTTATCAAAATTTAAAATTAACATGAATTTCAAAACTAAATAACACAAACGGAATATTCATTTTGAAAATATAACAAAATTTAATTAAAAAAAAAAACCTTCCTTCCCCTTGACTTCCTCCTCTGGCATACCCTTCATCTTCTTAATAAATGAAACTGAAAAAATTTCATAGAACAATCATTTCTTCAATATCAAAAGGCCATTAAAGGGACAAAGATTAGGATGGATATTTCTTCTGCCAAAACTGGTCTAAGATGGAAGATCTAAAGGGGAACAAATACCGTGATAAGAAAACAAGAGAGAAAGAGTCCGGTGGAAAGTGTAGATTTTTTCAATTTCTAATATCTACAATTTTTATTTTAGTTTTAATTTAGCGTTAAATTTAAAATTGAAATTGATTTTTTAAAACATGTGTTTTTAAAAAAGGGTATTTTGGTAACTTCGAGAGTAAATTTTAGGATTTAATCTAAAGATAGTATAAATTTGTAACAAAATATAAATTTACATATCGATAATGATAATATTCAAAATACAAACTATAAATTGGACAAAGTGACAAAATATTATAAATAATGATTTGATCTTAATCTCTAGCCCCTGCACCATTTCCAATACTAAAAAGAATATCTCTTATATACATTCTTTTTTATCTACTTTATATATATATATATATATATTATTCCCTATTATTCACTAGTTATGCTCATATACAATTTTTTTCTTAACATATTGATCCAATAATATGTTTTATTATTTAATAAAGTTATAGAAATTAATAGATTAATAAATTATATTTTGTTAAGTAAAACATTTACTCCTAATATAATATTTAAATTCAAATTTACATTATCTTATTAACTCTTCATTAAGTCCAAATTTTCTTATTCAGATATATTAAAACAAATGTAAAGTCGAACTTATTGGAAAAATTATAAAATTAGATAAGATTCTTAATTATTATATATTTCTTATCTTATCAACTCTTTACCAATGCACATGAGCAACTATAAAGTTGAATTAATAAACCCTAAGTATAAAACTAATAACATTCTTAAGAATATATTTCTTATCTTATAAACTCTTCACTAAATTCAACTTTTCTTATCTGGATGCATTGAAGTAAGTATAAAGTTGAACTTATTGGAGAAAGTGTAAAACTATAAGATTCTTAAGAATATATTTCTTATCAAATAATTTTCTTATTTTGCTATAAATAACAATCCTGAATTCTATTTCAAATTAGCCTCTTGAGAAAAAAAAATATTATTCAAAACTCATCTTCTTATTTTCTTTAGTCAAACCATTTATGTTATCTAACCATCTATTTGTTGCAGGAAAAAAAATATTCATCTAATCTATATTATTAATGAAGATGTGCTCCTTTTTCAAATTTATTTAGATATTTATGAAGATCCTATTATAGGTAGGTACCAATCTTTGGATTAATTTTGGTCTCATGTGGAGGAAGGGTACAACAAAGCAAGAAACTATAATGGGAAGTATCGTAACAAATGATCTGTGTAATAGTTTCGAATTCAAACTATAATTACTGAAATAAAGAAATTGAATAGATACTTGAAATAAGTAAAGAATATGAATTCAAGTGGTACTTCAAATAAAAATATTGTGAATATTTATTAAACTTAGTTTTCATATTATTACTATCAGTCTAAGTACTTAACATTACGTTCACAATAGCTTGCAGTTACATCGAGCAAATGAATTATTCATGCAAGATCTCATAGTTCAAAAAAGGCTTCAAATTTAATCATGTTTGGAATATGTAATGTTGGTCCAGGTTATGTAATGTTATTGTATTATATGTATTTTGCATTATGTTTAATGTTCGAGTTTAATTTGAATATTATGTAATTTTAATTAATGTCCATGTAACTATTTGATATTTTTACATTACAATTGATATTTCATATAATTTACATGTTAATTTTTATAAAATCAACCATGCAATAATAATAAAAAAATATGGAACATAGAAGGAAGATTTTTATTTTTTGGTAGTACAAAGAAATTAACTTTGTTCAAAACTATGTAGTTGGGGTCAAAATTAAAAAACTATAATTTAATTCGTGGGGTTTAAACTTTAAAGAAAAGGGAAAAGGAAAAAAAAAAAGAAAAGAAAGGCATTTGGAGTGATTGAACATTGCCATAATATTATTGGCGTGATACCGTTCATTTTTATTTCAATGACAATTTGCCATTGAACACTGGCACTAGGTTGGAGCAAGACTCTAGCGTTATTCTCACTTTTGCATGCTTGGAGAATCTCTTAATCAAATAGTCGATGAAATTGATAAATAAATAAGGGTTAATTGCTAAAAAGAAATAGCATGAACTATGACATTTATGTGATATTGATCCTACCTTTTGACTTACATAAATTTATACATTGATTTGTGCACACTATTTAAAATTATTTTTGATAATTTTTTATTATTTTTAGCATATATAGAATATTCAATTGAGGCTAAGCTCAAATTAGTTTAGAATTTTTAAGAATGTGTGTGAATCCGTGGGAAGGTGAAGAGTTCAAATTTTTAGTCCAATTTCACATTTAGTATAGAAATAGATAAGATCAAAACTTAAAAAAAAAACCATAATTCATCTTTGTTTTAGGAAGTTAATTGATAAATAAATAGAAACATGTATACACTCCTGGCTATATATGTAGCTGCCACACAAGAAACCAACTTGTATATAAAGGTAAAAAAAAAAAAATGCTAAATACACTCTTTTTTTTCACCATATTTTATGCTCATTAATTTTACAATCTAACACATGAATTACATTATTTAATTTAATATTTTAATAATATAATAAATTATAATAAAATCTACATTAAAAAACATTACAGCTAGCATTAGTCCTAAAGATATCTTGTCTTTGTTAGCAAACACATCACTTGCAGCAAACATTACACGTGGTTTATCTAGTGGAATCCACATTTCTCGCCAATGAACAGTCGAGTGTCTTCACAATAATTCGTACATAGCATGATGTGTCTATTAATCTGAGCGTCTTAAAAAATAAAAAATCAAGACGATGATGCTGTGGAATAAAATCAGTAAATAAAGGAAGGATGATCAAAGTCTGACTAAAAGAGTATGGGTCCTGGACTTCATTATTTCTAAATTTTGAAACATGGAACTAACAAAAAAGCATGGGACCCCCGGGATGAAGAAAAAGATAGAGCAAACTATTTTTTAATTCTGCCCACAAAAATGAATATTTTCACATTTCTTTACCTTATATATTTTTGCTTTAATTTGTAAGGCTCAACAGTTATTTAAAAAATGATTTCTCAAGGGAAAAAAAAAAAAACCAGCTCCACTAATAATTGGCAAATGGCTATCAAGGAGAGAATTATTGATCTAATTGTTGAAAATAAACTTATTTAAACCCATAAGAAGTATTTTAGGCCCATCAATATGAGGCCAAATAAGTTGGAGTTAGCCCAAGTATAAAGCTCATAAAAGAAAAATCCTAAGTCCAAATTGAAGAAGCTTTCCACCTAGAATCTTTTAGTGTTAGCTAGATATTAGTTTTTTGCATGTGAATTATTTAATTACTTAGATTATTATTAGAAGTGTGTAGAAGAAAATATGTGACTTAAGGATTTTTATAATTGTTTATTTGTGTGGTTCTCATTGTTTCTCATGTAGTATAAATATCCCTCTCCATTTGACTTCTGAGCATCAAGTAAGAAGCAAAGCTTCTAAAAGTGAAGAGAAGAGAGAAAGAAGCATAGCTTTTAGTGAGTGAGTGAGCTTGAGGAGTGAAGTTGAGAATTTTTTCTTGTAAAAGTATTTGAGTGCATAATAAAGTTTGTTTTACTTTCCAACAAAGTGGTATCAGAGCGAGGTTATGAGTTCTCATGAAATTCTAAGTATGCTCTGTGACTGCAGTTTTGACTGATCTTCCACATTAAAAAAGAATTCTTGAGATTGAGATATTATCTATTTTTTCCAAATATACTACTATTACATATCAAATCGAAGAGTTGACGAGACAAAAATCCTGCCACAAAAATCAGCCCAATCGGAGTCCGAACGACTCTGAATGAGTTGTCGAAAATTTGCTAACATAATTGAGCCAAGTCACCGAGCTAAGCCAAATCAGAGCTATTTGACTAAGCTGTCATAGTCGTTAACCAAGCTGTCGAGCCATCGGAACACACTGTTGACTATACTGTTGACCGCTCTATTGACCTGATTGTTGACTAGCGTTGACCGTTGGTCGAGTATTGTCTTTGACCGTTGACTTTTAACAAGTTGATATACACGTCAATCTTAAGGTTTTTCGACATTCTGGGTTAATCTGTGAAATTTCTAAAAAATTACTTTGTTAAGAGTTATGGCTACTGGCAGTTTAGCATCTCTTCAAGTTCCACCATTTCAAGGTAGCAACTTTGATATTTGGACGATCAAAATAAAAGTCCTCCTTGGAGCACATGATGTTTGGGAAGTAGTGAAGAAAGGCTACGAAGAGCTAAGAGATGAGGTAATACTATCCTCAACATAGAAGAATAGTTTAAAAGATTCAAGAAAAAGAGACAAAAAAGCTCTCTTCCTCATCTACCAGGCTTTAGATGACAATGAGTTTGAGAAAATCTCAAGTGCAACCTTCGCTGAGGAAACATGGGAGAAACTTCAAATTTCATATAAGGGAGAAGAAAATGTTAAAAAAGTCCATCTTCAAACTCTAAGAAGAGAGTTTGATTTACTACACATGATGGAGATAGAGTCAGTTTCTGACTACTTTTCAAGAGTTTTAACCATTTCAAATCAAATAAAGCGAATGTTGAAAAATTTGAAAATGTTACGATCATAGAAAAGATTTTTCTATCGTTAGATCCAAAGTTCGAGAATATTGTTACTATCATCGAAGAAACTAAAGATTTAGGAGCCATGATAATAAAACAACTCTTAGGTTCTTTACAAACTCACGTGAAAAAGAAAAAAAGAAGCCAAATTTTAAAGAGAAGCTTTTCAAGACACAACTTACAGAGAAAGAAGATAGCTAATGTAACGAAAGAAGTCAACGTGATCATAGTAAAGGACGAGCCCGAGGACAACGACATAATACAAGTCAAGGTCGTGGACGAGGTTGGAATTCTAACAACCACAATTATCATATCAGCAATTTTAAAAGAAGAGAAAGCTCTACAAGAGATCGTGGTAGAGGTCGAATGAACTCAAAACTTGAGAAGTTTCAAGTTGAATATTTCAATTGTCACAAGTTTGGTCATTATACTAGAAAGTGTAGAGCACCTTATAGCAAAATTGAAGAAAAAATCAATTACGTTAAAGAGAAAAGGGAAGAAAATGGCACCGTGCTACTAGCATAAAACGATAATGACAGAGGACAAGACAACACATAGTGTCTTGACACTGGTGCTAGCAATCATATGTGTAGGAATCGATCAATGTTCATAGAGTTTGATGAATCAATCAGTGGGAGTGTTTATTTTGGTGATGATTCAAAAGTAGCAGTAAAAGAAAAAGATAAAATTCTTATCCACTTGAAAAATGAGGGGTATCAATTTATTTCAAATGTTTGTTATGTACCCACAATGAAAACAAATATCTTGAGTTTGGGACAACTCTTAGAGAAAGGCTATGATATTCACTAGAAAAGTTATTGCCTTTCTATAAGAGATAACAACATGAACTTAATTGCCAAAGTGTCTATGTCAAGAAATAAAATGTTCTTATTGAACATTCAAAATGATATGGCAAAATGTCTGAAAGCATGTTATAAGGATTCATCATGGCTATGGCATTTGAGATTCGGGCATCTCAACTTTGGAGGACTAGAGCTACTATCCAATAAAGAAATGGTGAGAGACTTGCCATACATCAATCATCCTGATTAGCTTTGTGAAGGATACTTACTCAGGAAGTAATTCAGGAAAAATTTTCCAAAAAAGTTGAATTTAAGAGCTTAGAAGCTACTAGAGTCAAGAAAAACTTTTCAAAAAAGTTGAATTCAAGAGCTTAGAAGCTACTAGAGCTCGTGCATAAAGATGTGTGTGGTCGTATCAAACCAAGTTCTTTCAGTAAGAGAAATTACTTCTTGCTCTTTATTGATAATTTCTCAAGAAAGACGGGTTTATTTCTTGAAGCAAAAATTAGAAGTCTTTGAAACTTTTAAGAAGTTCAAGGTTGCTATAGAGAAGGAAAGCGGTCTTTAGATCAAAGCTATGAGATCTGATAAAAGAGGAGAATTCACTTCAAAAGATTTTCAAGAATTCTACAAAGCAAATAGAATTCGACGATCTTTAACCATTCAAAAATCTCCTTAATAAAATGGTGTGGTAGAAAGGAAGAACCGGACTATCCTCAATATAGCTCGAAGCATGCTGAAAAGTAAGAGATTATCCAAAGAGTTCTAGGCAAAAGTTATTGCATGTGCAGTTTACTTGTCCAATCGATCTCCAACAAGAAATGTATGAGGAAAGACACCACAAGAAGCATGGAGCGGAAGGAAGCTTGAGATCTTCCACTTGAGAGACTTTAGAAGCATAGCCTATATGCATGTGCCAGACGAACATAGAATTAAGCTTGATGATAAAAGCGAGAAGTTAATTTTTATCGGCTATAATACTAACTCCAAAAGATATAAATTATACAATCCTAACAATGGAAAAGTAATCATTAGCCGAGATGTAATATTCGATGAAGAAAGTGAATAGTACTTTAGTTCTCAAACAAATGACTATAATTTCTTTCTACAATTTGAAGATATGGAAACACCAATAGAGCAAGCAAGAGAAGTCCATTAGGAGACTATTACTCTACCTTCCTCACTAACATCATCCATTCATGAAGAGACACCTCCATCTTTCTTAACTGAGAGGCATGAAAAATGTACAAAAAGTCTTGAAGATCTATATGAGGTGACTGATAGACTCGAAAACCTTACTCTATTTTGCCTATTTGCTGATTGTGAACCAATGAACTTCTAAGAGGCTATACAAGATGAAAAATGGAGGAATATAATAGATGAAAAATTCAAAGCCATAAAGAAGAAGAATGATACTTGGGAACTATCTACTTTTCTTAAAGGTCATAAAGCTATCGTGTAAAATGGGTGTACAAGGTGAAGAAGAATGCCAACTAAGAGATAGAAAGATACAAAGCAAGACTAGTTGCGAAAGGCTATAGTCAAAGAGTCGGCATTAACTATGACGAGGTATTCGCTCTTGTTGCACAATTGGAAACTATAAGATTAATTATTTCTCTTGCTGCTCAGAACAAATGGAAGATTCATCAGGTGGATATAAAATCTGCATTTCTGAATGGAGTTCTTGAAGAAGAAGTTTATATCGGACAATCATTGGGTTATGAAATGAAAGGCCATAAAGATAAGATTTTGAAGCTGAAGAAGGCTCTTTATGGTATAAAGCAAGTACCAAGAGCATGGAACAATCGAATTGACAAATATTTCCAAGAGAATGGATTCATTAAGTGCCCTTATGAACATGTTCTCTATGTTAAGACTAAAGATGGAGATATTCTGATCGTATGCTTGTACGTGGATGATCTCATATTCACTAGAAGTAAACCAAGGATGTTTGACGAATTCAAGAGAGTAATGACACATGAATTTAAAATAACAGACATCGAACTTATAGCGTACTACCTCGGTATAGAAGTCAAGCAAAATGAAAAAGGTATATTTATCTCTCAAGAAAGCTATACAGAGGAGATCCTGAAGAAGTTCAATATGGATGATTACAAGCCGATAAGTACACCAGTGGAGTGCTGAATAAAATTATTCAAAGACGATGAAGCAGAAAAGGTAGATCCAACACTCTTCAAGAGCCTTGTTGGATGCTTTCGATACTTGACATGTACAAGGCCCGATATTCTCTATGCAACTAGACTATTAAGTCGTTACATAGAAACTCCAACAACTACTCACTTTAAAACTACAAAGAGAATTCTCCATTACCTAAAAGGTACAATCAATCTTGGCTTATTTTATTCAGTTTCTAATGATTACAAACTCATTGGTTATAATGATAGTGATTGGGCCGGAGATACTGAAGATCGAAAAAGCACAACTGGTTTTGTGTTTTTCATGGGAGAAACTATCTTCACCTAGTTATCCAAGAAACAATCGATTGTCACCCTTTCAACATGCGAAGTTGAATACATAGCTGCTATATCATATGTTAGTTATGCAATCTGGCTAAGAAGATTGTTGAAAGAGTTAAACATGCCTCAAAATGAGCCAACGGAGATTTGTATCGACAATAAGTCAGCAATAGCTTTGGCTAAAAATCCAGTCTTTCATGACCGAAGCAAGCATATCGACACTCGCTATCATTACATAAAAGAATGTGTTGCAAACAAAGAAGTACAATTAGAGTATATGAGATCACATGATCAGATTGCTGACATTTTTACTAAGCCACTCAAGTTTGAAGACTTCGCAAGATTAAGAAACTTACTTGGTATTATAAAATAAGTTTAAGGGAGGGTATTGAAAATAAACTTGTTTAAGCTCATAAGAAGTGTTTTAGGCCCATCAATATGAGGCCCAATAAGGTGGAGTTACCCTAAGTGCAATGCTCGTAAAAGAAAAAGTCCAAGTCCAAATTGAAGAAGCCTTCCACTTAGAATCTTCTAGTGTTAGCTAGATATTAGTTTTTTGCATGTGAATTATTTGATTACTTAGATTATTATTAGAAGTGTGTAGAAGAAAATATGTGTGGTTTAAGAATTTTTGTAATTATTTATTTGTGTGGTTCTCATTGTTATTTATGTAGTATAAATACCCCTCCCCATTTGAGTTCTAAGTATCAAGTAAGAAGCAAAATTTCGAAGAGTGAAGAGAAGAGAGAAAGAAACATAGCTTCTAGTGAGTGAGTGAGCTTGAAAGGTGAAGTTAAGAATTTTCTCTTGTAAAAATATTTAAGTGAATAATAAAATTTATTTTACTTTCCAATTATTGGTAATAATTTTTCATTCCATTTATGTCACGCCACCTTCGACTAGCGAACTTTGCATAAAGATATGGTATATAAATATGGGAATTAATTGGGATTTGGTACAAGGCTACTAGTCTTATGTATAAACAGTACCACATAGGACCAGTCTTCATACCTTCTTACAACCTCTTGTCAAACATTGGCCTTCTTCTCGCTCTCCTACTGGGAAAGTGTATCATCAGAGAGTACTTGTATTTCTTTTCTTACAGAGTATTATATATATAAATATATATTTAGAGAGGTACAATTTTTTTTAATGGGGAGTAGTATGGCTGATCATGAGCGAGCTGGGATATCTGAATATGGGTCTAGCGAGCCTGGTTTGGCGGCGCCTCATGGAAAAGAGGAACTTCAACAACTAGACGATGATGGAAGACCCAAAAGAACTGGTATGCATGCCCTCTAATTTCTCTCTTTCCTTTGGAAATATTATGAGTAGTGATCTTTGACCAATATTCATATATAAGCATACATATTATATGTGTTAATTAATTAAGCGCGCTCAAGTAAGTAGCTTTTATTGTTGTGTGTGCATGTATATATATATATATATATATATTATGTATTGGCTTTTCCATGAAATTGAGTAGCAATGCTTGTCTGCGGAACGAATTAATAAATAAATAAATATAATAACGATATGCATATATAGAGGCATGGCAATAATATTTTCGCTTGAATTTGCTTATTAAATTTAAACATTTTTTATTTTATGGAGCTTTTCAAATTTGAAGTGACCACTCATGCGAACTAAGGCAGTATTTTTTTACTTATCTATAAATATTATTTTTTTAATCCAATTATTATTATAATTTAAGTGGTTAGAAAAAAATATAAAAATCTATTATTTAATATTTTTCTTTTTTTTTCATGAAAATATATTCCTAATAAATTTTAATTAGGCAAAATAATATATATAAATAAGTAAAAAAAAAAACTAACGGTCCTCATATATATGTATATATATAGATTATGTGTATTAACCATGGAATCTGGCTCGTGCACCTTCAAACGCATATTGCACTTAAGTGACGATCTGAAATTAAAGTTGTCTTCGAGTGTTTTTTGACCTTTGTTTTTAACGATGCTTACAAAGTGGGCATCTTCCATGTTGTCTTCGAGTATTTTTTGACCTTTGCTTTCTAACGATGCTTACCAAGTAGGCATCTTCCATGTTAAGCTAGATTTTTCAGGTGGACCACATCCAAAAGGACAGTTATCGAATAAAATAAATATTTCCTTAATTACATAAATTAAAAGATGTACTTGGACAGTCGGTAGGTAAAATAAGAAAACACCTTGATTATATACCTTATAATTCCTTTAAAAATGTTATCTTGCAATT
>JXTB01000068.1:836046-846652 GCA_002914805.1 Parasponia andersonii
AAGAAAGAACGAAAAAAAAAAAGCTTCACGAAGCAATACATGATATTGATTCAAAAGATGACCATGATGATAATAACCACTAACAACTAATCGAATTATTTATTTAAGTTTTTCTGATTTAAATCTTCTTCCTTTTTTGGTTGAATTTTTCCTAGGATAAAATTGCTAGGGCTCGTTAACTAAATTAAGCCCTCCATACGTACAAAGTTCACATAATTAGAATGATTTAATTTATTCAAACAATCATATAAATATCTATATATACATATATATATATATATATCTGGTGTATTTTTTATACGCGCGTTTAATTATTTTTATGGAGTAAACATGAAACCAGAAATTTTTTTTAATATGCACTAATGAACATACCTAGAATTCGGAGAAAATATGCTTATTGTAAATTTTTGGCTTGTATTATAAGTAATAAGTTAGAGCTTTTAGTTACTCCATAATCGCGACCTTTCAGTTTCCTAAGAGACAGAAATGAAACGTGTAAAATATACATATACCTTCTTTAGTACTAATTAATACTAAATTAAGTGCGTTTATTTCCTCCAATAAAAAAAATTAAGTGCATTTTACTTGGAACAAAAGAATATTTTCTACAAGATTATATCTACTTACTAGCTAGGTTCGATTCTTGGAACTTAAATTCTCAAATAGTCTTTTGATTAGATTTTAATTACTAATTTAATTCGCATGAGACCTGTTAATTTATTTGACATAATTAGTTGACTTTATATATCCATGAGATTGTAGGAGTTTAAAATTACATATATAGACATTCTTTGTCACGACGGAAAATCTAAGTCTATGATTTTTAGTAATTTTAAACAAAAATAGTAATGAATAGTAGTTTCTAAAATTTCAGAAAAATTTAAGTACTTAAAATTTAGGTTTAATCCTCCAAAATAAATAAATTACGAGATTGGACAAATAAAAAAAATTTGATATTATTTACCAATTTTAAATTTCTAAGTAAATTTTTCATTTTAAGATAGGAGAAAATCCTAATTAATTGGTTAAATTTTTTTTTATTAATTCATGAAGTTTAATAAAACAGTTCAAATTAAAACTTTAGGCTCAATGTTCAAATAATTTACATAAAATCATTTTATTTTCTAAGTACTTGATTTAATAACAAAAATCATCCTCATACATCTACTCAGTAAATATATTATTATTGGCTAAATAAATTTAATTTAGGAAAGGGAAATTGATACTGAGTACAAACCAACCAAAGAAGAGGATTTGAAACTGCAAACATATGCCAAACATAATTGCCAAGCCCCCAAATTAATTACCACAAAATAGATCAACACCTGAAATGGGAGGAAGGAGGGGGTGAGTACAAGAATGCTCAGAAAAAACTCAATCACCTATTTGAGTGGATGCAATTTTATCAAACCTGCATGGTTAATATTTTTTCCAAAATCTATTCATAAACCAAATTTATAAAACAAGTGGTATCCAGAATAATCATATATTCAAAACCAAAGTCAAAAATCGTAAGATTGTACATATCATAAATTAACTCATCCCATGAGCTCACACCATCTCATCACGATCTAGAGTAACTCGTACTACGTGTACTAAGTACTCTCTGTCTGATATCTATCCCAAAAAATCGAAGGGACATGTGTCTAAACCTACCGAACCGGAAGGGCAATTGAATGCCTACACCTACCGAATGGGGATAATCAGAAAAACCCTGCACGAGTTTACGGGCTCTCACCGAAGGCGGGTGTACTAGTCCGCCTATTACAATAATGCGATGCCTAAGATGTATCTTTCCTATGGTATGTACAATATGTAATAAAATATGCATAATAACCATGCAATACATAATCAAACAATGCTTTAAAATTCAACTTGGCATTATTCTGAGATTTACTATACATGGGCAACACACCACTGTTTTACCCCATGGTCATAATATAAAAATGTGTATAAAATTCATACAGTCTAATCCCAGCATAATCCAATAATTTTTAGCAATTTATCAGAATATCATTTTAATTCACGATTTTTCACAAAATAGTTATAATGAAAATTTTCAAATTAAAACATGTATAAAATCTGGTAATTGAATCTCTACCTCGAGATTGTAGTTATGTTGAGCTAATAACGCTAGAAATATCCTCAATTGATCACCGGATTGTTCGGACAGTTGTTTTCAAATTTCGTCACATTCACTTGAAAAGTTGACTTTTCAAACGGAGTCTCGGATTAAGAAACAAAGGTCACCACTAAATTTAGAACATCCAAAAACATTGGTTTAGATATAAAGTTCATCGAAAACAGATCCCGGTATGGAACTAGCCCGTGGCACGTAAAACGGTACAATTTACGAGCTATTGGCACTTTAGAAATTAGTGGTATTTTATATCAAACTTCACGACCCGACCTCACTGAGTCCAAATTTGAAGTCAGAACTCAGTTTTGAGGTCCCGAACATTAAATAGGCTCAAAAATCCGAAAATTATAAAAATACCACATTTTCATCCTGATAATTAATGATCTTCCAATTATCATTTTAACACTTCAAAATCATAAAATTTCATGTTTCAAACTTCTCTTTACGTGGTAAAATTTTCTCGGAAAAAATAACTCAATTCCGAAATAATTACGAAAATACCACAAAAATTAATTATTATAAAATATTGCTACAGCAGTCAACTTCTCACTAGAGCCGAGTTGGAGGTCGAGAGTGGTCGAAAATGAAAGCTGGAGTTGAGACGAGTCCAACGGTGGTAGTGGTGAAGTGATCGGACGTCAGAGAAGGAAACGGCTGACGAAAAACCGATCAAGTGGCGCTAACTTCGGGCGGCCTTTTCTTCGGCGAGGAGCAGCGGTTCACGGCAGCAGTACTCGGCACTGATTCATCGGCATCTTCTGGTCTCGGCGGGCAAAGTGGCGGCTGGTGACTTGGCGAATAAACAGTAACCGAGATGTGGTTTCAGGGGATTTCTGTGGAGAAGAAAGAAGAAAAGGGGGGTTTTATGTAATTTTTGAAAACCGTACTGGGACACGTGGCGTAATCTGGTTCGATCGAAAAAAAAGTTTCTAAAATTCCACTTTGGCCACAATTTTAAAAAGATTCTTTTATTTTAGTCCTTTCTTAATTACACTTTTATCCCCGATTTGAAATTTCTTTTTTCACTTTTGCCCCACATGCACCTAGACTTTATCTTGTCTAGATTCAATACCAAATTTATTTTAGATTCTTATTTAATTAATCCAAAAATACAAAATTACCAAATTACTCTTGATTTCAAAATTACTTAATTACCTTTATAAAATTTTGGATTTTACATTCCTTGATAGAGAAGCAAGAGATCTATGTGATTTTTTTTTTTTTTTTTTTAAGACATCTATGTGAAAATTTTTAACATGAGAAGTTGACAATATCGCTTGAAAGAGGGAGACTCACGAAATAATTAAATACAAATTCAAGGATATCTGTACAATATTAACGATCGGATAGCAAAATATGCATGGGAAAACGTTTATAAAAATTTTAAAAGTATAAGATATTTGTTAGTTTTACCGTATATTTACATGGTCGAAATGAGCATGCGTGTACGGTCAATGTTGTGCTTTAAACCACTTTAACATATGCTTATTTTGCTGAATCACTTTAAACTACTTTAACATATGCTTGGATTGTCTCGACAATCTATATAAGCTTTTCTTTTATAAGTAAGTAGAGGAATATAAGGTTTTCTTTTATAATTAAGCAGAGGAATGGTAGTAGTGTCTCAATTTTATTGTTTGATATATAGAATTTATTGTAATTCATTATATAATTAAAATATTAAACTGTAAAATTTATGTATCAAATTGCGAGATTAAAAAATGTAAAAAAAATATATATTTAGTATTTCTGAATTAAGTAATGATTTTGTCCTTTATAATTGGTACTGGTACTGAAAAAATCGAGATTTGATTCATCATATGATTCTTGCATAGTTGAAAAGTTTGAAATAACTAGCCAATGATTTTTATCCTCCTAAAAGGTGAATGATTCGAAATCGGATTAATTTAAAAGTAGATCAAGTGGCATCTAGATATTTGACTTGAATTTGTTTTATACTATACATGAAGACATCCAGGTCCAACTTATTTGGTTTATAGTATCAGGTCCAAGTCCACCTGCAAGAAGTATTCTAGCTCTCCTTGGTAAGTGAAAAAGGAAAAAGGCTAAATATTGTTTCGAGGCCAAAATAAAATATTTAATAAACAATTAGAAGAGAAAAAATAATATTAGCCCTAGACTAGCCCATAAACAATTAGAAATTAAATTATTTAAAATATTGAGTTATTAACTTTTCCATAATCTAATTTGGAGAAGTAAATTATATGCGATGCATGTACATACACAGTTTTTAAGAGACAACTCCAAAGTATTTTTAGTACTGATTTTTAACCTTTCTGGCACTATACGCTTCTATACACTAATAGAAGTGGTACGTCCCACTTTTAAAGGTACATATGTCTCATATACATTAATCATACAACTTGTATATGGTTACTAATGTTGTGCGCTCTAAGCAAAAATTACTTTCAGCTAAAAAGTATAAGAAAGAGAAAAAATAACGAACATTTCGAGGAGCAAAATGACATTCTTAAGACTACTTTTTATTTTGATTTTTTGTAAGACAAGTATTTTTATTATGACCATTAGAAGTGAGTTACATTCATAATAACAACATAGATATATTTCTTTCATCAAAAAAAAAAAAAAAAAAACTAATATATTATCATGCCAAGTTGCGTAGTCTCTCTTCCTCTCTAATTAAGAGTAAGTTAACAGGTGCCAGGTAATTAAGTCTCTTGAGGTATAAGTATTTCGAATCGATATTCCCGTTAAAAAGTAAGTCAAGCTAATTTCAATAAAGAGAGAAAGCAGTTTTTGGCTTTCTTTAGTTTTGTGAGGAAATAATATGTTTCCAATTTGCATGTAATTAATTATAGGCGTATGTAGGGACTCTGTGGACGGCTTGTGCACATATTATCACGGCGGCTATAGGTGCGGGAGTTCTGTCGCTGTCATGGGCTATGTCGCAGCTGGGATGGATCGCCGGCGTATCCATCCTCCTACTTTTCTCGGCCGTTTCGCTCTACACTGCCAATCTCTTGGCTGATTGCTACAGAAGCCCTAACCCACTCACTGGCAAAAGAAACTACTCCTATATGGAAGCTGTCCAAGCCACCTTAGGTACTTCATTTTTATATTCACACCTAGCTAGCTTGTACTTATGGTATTAATTATACTTCATTTCTATACATTTCACTTTTTTTTTTGGTGTAAATTTCTATTTATGTCACTCAATTCTGCTGAATAATTAATCATGATCAGGTAAAACAATGTGCATGATATGTGGTTGGATCTTGTATGGCAATCTTACGACGTTTGTAATCGGCTATACTATCACCACGGCCAAAAGTTTAGTGTAAGCATCTCCCCCCCCCCCCCCCCCCCCCTTTCCCAAAAACAAAAAAAAGACCCTCTTCTCCGTTTTTCTCTAGAAGATCACTAATTAATCACTATAAAGTATGGTGTCACTTATCATTAATAATTCTTTTCTCTATATATTTATGATCAGGGCTATACAGAAAACAAATTGCCACCGAAAAAGGGGTACAAATTCGCCATGTAAGTTTTCGAATAACCCACACATGATTGGACTAGGGATAATTGAAATTTTCCTATCCCAAATTCCAAACTTCCACAAGTTGTCTTGGCTCTCTACCGTGGCTGCCACCATGTCTTTTGCATATTCCTTGATCGGAATTGGACTCTCCATTCAAAAGATTTTCAAAGGTACGTAATTGACCATGATTAAATTTTCAAATTTAACATTTATATTATGACTTTGTTTAGAACATTAGAATGAATTTATATTACTAGAAAAATATAGAAATTTATATTAGAAAATAAGAATATCTAAAGAGAATAATTTAATCAAATTATGTATTCAAGCGAGTTGTGATGTTGAATACAGGAGCTGAAGGGAGAACATCTCTTAGCGGGGTAGCCGGATTTGAGGTGGGGGTGTCCGCATCAGATAAAGTTTGGAGAATGTTTACGGCTGCTGGTGATATTGCTTTTGCATGCTCATATGCTCAAGTTTTTATTGACATTCAAGTAAATTCCCATCCAATTATATTAATTTTTTTTAGCTAATTCTTTCAAAAATGGGTAGTGCTATTGCCACCAATTGAGAAAAACAAGTCTTTCAGAGGATTTATTTTTCTTTTTTCTATTTCAAATGGAATATTTATAAAACAAACATAATATACGCTACATTTCTTCTTCTATAGTTAAATTTGGTCTCAGATACTGAGCTTTTGAGTTTGGGCTACAAAAGCCCAAATGTCCAAGAATGAAAAACTTGGACCAGCTTTGACAAAATAATGGGCCAGACCGAAATTGCTTTGCCTTTGCCTATCAAGGACTAGAGAAGTTATTTTTTGTTTAATATTTTTTTATTACATCCAAGTTTTTGTGGTATTAGTTATAATTACTAATCAATAAACGAATTACAGTCCTACAAGTATGTAATCACGATGCTAAAAATAATATTTCGACATGCATTTTCTAGCACAAATTATGATATAAAAAATAATTTTTTAAAAAAAAAACAGAGAGATTCTTATCAATTTCGGTGATCTAGCTAGTGTGAAAAATTTAAGGATGAATATAGTTGAATTGAATACTTTATACATGATTTAAGCAGAAAAAAACTGCAACTTTGGTCACGTACTTTTCAGGACACATTAAAGTCGTCACCACCTGAAAACAAAGTGATGAAGAAAGCCAGCACCGTAGGCGTATCGGTCATGACAACATTCTTCATGATGTGTGGTTGCTTTGGCTATGCCGCGTTTGGATACCACGCGCCGGAGAATCTGCTCGCCGGCTTCGGATATCAGGAGACTTCTTGGATCGTTGATATGGCTAACCTCTTCATCGTCGTGCACTTAGTCGGAGCATATCAGGTTTTTATTATCCATTTCAGCTAATGTAATATTGTGGATTAAAAAATATATATTAATATTTGAACTGGTTAATTAAACTTCATACTAATAATTTATACTATTTATCATTCTAATCATCTCTTAAGAAGAGTATACCATTTCCAATTATAATGTGAATAATATATATATATATACTTTTTTTTTTCCTTTTCTATCGTTAGGTATTATTTTAATTGAGTGCCAATCTAGTTAGAATGTTGTGGTAGCTTGATGTTGTTCCTTTCTATTGGTTTTATTGAAAAATATGATAAATATATATTTGGCATGAATTATTGGTTTTATTGAAAAATACGATAAATATATATTTGGCATGAATTATTTTTATCCGTGAATATTTAAATTAGGGATATATAGTTATATCAGCTGTTAGCTATATAGGTAAGCCTAACGAAACTATAATGTTTTAATGCGGTCGGTACTTGGTAGACGCGGGTGTTCAGTGATCATCCACTACTAGGAGTCTTACGAGTAATCAATTAGCTAATATGCAAATTTTCAATATATATAAATATGGAAATCCTTATATGATTAATTATATTAGAATTTTACTGATGGGTTAATTTGTAATACGTTGAATAAGTACGCGTCTCTTAGGATTGTCTTGAGGAACCTTAGCTACACACTATATATTATTCTTATTTATCTACTAGTAGGTCAGACACAGTTCAGATAACTCTCTCGCCTTAATCATAATTCATCAGCTCCAATACCAGGACTACACGTTTTCTTTTTAAATTCTTAAATTAAGTTTTTAAGTTTAATATCAAATGACTTTACCAACTCAACTTGTTGACTGACACTTACAATATTACGCGTTATAACTCATGCAGGTGGTAATCCAGCCAGTTTTCCGCGCAGTTGAGTTATGGGCGAGCAGGAAATGGCCCGACTCGGGATTCATAACCCGCGAGTACCCCATTGGCCATATCTTATTCGGTAGTAAAAGAATGACATTATTCAGTATAAACCTCTTTAGGCTAACTTGGAGAACCCTTTTTGTTGTAATGCTGACTGTGGTGGCCTTGGCCCTGCCTTTCTTCACTGACATGCTGGCACTTATGGGCGCCATCGGGTACTGGCCGATGGTTGTGTACTTCCCGGTGGAGATGCACATTGCCCGAAACAAGATTGGCAGACGAACTAGGAAGTGGTTCGGCCTCCATTTCCTCAGCTTAATGTGCTTTCTTCTTTCTTTGGCTGCGGCTTCTGGTGCCATTCAAGGACTCTACAAGAATCTCCATACTTACAAGCCTTTCATGTCCAAAGATTGATCATATCATGGTAAAAAGTGCTACCAGACGTTAGCATATACTAAATTTATGAAACTGAATTTAATCAGATGTACCGTACGTACTTCCTAGCAAATGTACTACTTTTTTTAAGTGTACCGCAGCAAAATGTTGCTCGACCCAATTTACTACTTTTTAAGAGTCAACGATCCAATCCATTCGAATAATTGATTGGTGACACATTTTGATCTGTACTTCAAGTGAAGAAAATATTTATGCCTACTATCAAATGATTTCTCTGTACTCTTTTTTTTTTTTTTTTTTAAATATGGAGGAGAATTTGAATCTTAAATCTCGACATTTAAGTGCTGTATGATTACAAATAAAATCTAAATTATGGTATACAAAAGAGGTCTATACAATACTCTATACGAGGGGTATTTATTTATTTATTTATTTTAAATTTGATATTCTTCATCCCCTCCAAAAATTATGATTCACCTAGCTAGTATAATATTAGAAATGACCAAACAAGCGACAAAGACTACAGTTTTTTCTTTCCCGGGATAGCATAATTGAGATTTCTTCAATTTATTTTTCCTTCTTTATTGTAACACGTGCGCACATTTATTTCATAATATGTTTCTTTTTGTTTTCATATGTGTTGTGCGGTCTAAAATTTTATGTCAGGTCGCATGAGTAAGATTGAGTGTGACCTCATCCGAAAAGGTTGCATGCGACCTTCACCGCATAAATTATGTGCGACCTCCTCCTAATAGGTTACGTACGACTTCTACCGCGGGAGTTATGTGCGACCCGAAAGAAAAGGAAACTAGTCTCTGCTTCGTCAAACGGATAACCTACAAGAAAAAAGAAATAACAATCTCTCTTTCAAGTTCGACCAGTTACCCAATTTTAAGTGGTTACCCAATTACGTTGTTACTCAAATTGTATTACCCAATTGTATAGTTACCCATTTTCACAATTAGGAATATTGAGTTACCATCGTCTATATAAAGGGAGCTCAATGTTTCGGTGAGGGATCTTGGACTTTTGGAATTTGGGAGAAGATAGAGAGAGATTATTTTTTCAGAATCTAGAGAAGCTAAGGAATTCTTAACTGTTTTCTTCTTCTTTCCAGATAAGACATTGTAACTTTGAGTGCTTGTAATTCTCCAGAAAATAGTGAAAAACAGTGGACATAAGCTCATCTTTTTCGGGGCTGAACCACTATAAAATCCTTTGTCTCTTTATTTGCTTTGATTAATAACCCAATTTACACAAGCCACATCTCGTAATTTTTTCTAAATTTATTGTTGACAAAATCTCCATCAACAATTGGCGCTAGAAGAAGGGCTATTCCGGCTAAAACAGTTTGTCAAATTTCACTTTTTTAATAATAGCAAATACCAGAAATATTACCAGAGTCACCGGAACTAGCCAAAATCAATCCCAAAGTACTGCTGCTGCATAGGCAGACCCTGCTCAGGATCAGCCTATTATGACCGCAACAGAAAACCTTTCCCAGAGATAGGATCGCATGGAGGAGACGCTGGTGAACCTTCAGCAAGTCACTAACCAGATCAATGATACCCTGCGACGACTTGCTGAAGGGCAGATGGTGACCCCACTACCATACGAACGTCCCAAAGAACGTCCTTCTCGGAATACAAATCCTAGAGACAAGAAGACGCGACTAGCCAAGAACCCAGCAAGAGCGTCATGAAGATCGCGTCTCCAAAGGAAAAGGCAAAGTCGCAAACTTGCCTCCAGAATATGGTACGGAGAGTTCAAGTACTAACCGTGATCGTAGACAACCTTCTCGTAAATCCACTGATAATCAAGATCGCTTGAGCAGCGAACGAAAAAGACTATCGATAAGCGTCTTCGAAAGAATCAGCAGAGAGTCGAGACAAGATCCTGCAGACCTAAGACAATACTTGGAGCGACGACGTAGCCATGATCGATCCGTATCATATCATAACGACCAAAGCCGGTCTCGTCGCACTATTTCGCTGGATTCCTCTCACAGGTCGCAGAAGACTCTACCTGACCAACCCGCCATGCATCAAGATAACGATCAAAGGTCGTCCTTGCCACCAGCAAGAGATAATACTTTCCCTCCGAATGTCGATGTTCACAATTTAAGGATCACATTAGATACACTTGCTGGTTGGGACGATGAGCTCGCTGATGTGTATCGTCAATCACCATTCAGCGAGGAAGTTTGAGCTACAGCCCTACCTACTGGATTCAGACTTCCCACCATTAACACTTTTGATGGGAAAACTGATCCACAGGACCATATGGATCACTTCAGTGACTTGATA
>JXTB01000068.1:848714-924139 GCA_002914805.1 Parasponia andersonii
GTAGATGCGACATCGGGGCATGAACTTTTAAGTTTCATGGACGCGTATTCTGGATATAATCAAATCCCCATGTATGAGCTAGATGAGGAGCATACTTCGTACATCACTGATCGAGGATTATACTGTTATAAAAAGATGCCCTTCGGACTTATCAACGCAGGAGCGACCTACCAGTGTCTTGTCAATATGATGTTTGCAAAACAAATTGGCAAGACAATGGAGGTATACGTCGATGACATGATGGTGAAGTCGGAGAAAGCCGAAGGTCACATCAAGCACCTTGATGAGATGTTCAAAATTCTCCGAAAATACCAAATGAAGCTGAATCCCCAGAAGCGTGCGTTCGGGATAGGATCTGGAAAATTTCGGGTTTTATGGTCAATCAGCAAGGAATCGAAGCAAATCCTCAGAAGATACAAGCGTTGATTGATATGCAATCTCTTTGTAAACCAAAGAATGTATAAAGCCTAGCAGGAAGAGTAGCTGTACTGAGTCGGTTTGTATCCAGATCAACCGATAAATGCCAACCTTTCTTTGAAGCATTGAAAGGATCAAAGAGGTCGAATGGACGAAAGAATGTGAGCAGGCGTTCCAGGAGTTGAAAAAGGACTTGGGTTCTCCTCCACTCTTGTCAAAGCCAAACCCAAGAGAAGAATTATGCTTATATCTCGCTGTTTCCAAGTATATGACGAGTGCTGCATTAATTCGTGAGGAGAGAAATATTCAGCGACCTGTCTATTATATAATTAAAAGATTACTTGATGTCGAAACCAGATATCCAGAGATGGAGAAATTGGTGCTAGTGCTCGTCATCGCATCAAGAAAGCTTCGACCTTATTTCCATGCTCACTCCATCAGGGTTTTCACGAATTTTCCGTTGAAACAGGTCCTACAGAAACTTGAGGTATCAGGACGGCTGGTTAAGTGGGCTGTTGAATTGAGTCAATTTGACATCAATTTTCAACCTCGCACTGCCATAAAGGGTCAGGCCCTCGTAGATTTTATTGCAGAATTTACATACGATGTCGATCTTCCCACGGGAGTACTCGAAAAATCCACTTCAGATACATCGAGGTTGTGAAAACTTTATGTTGATGGGTCATCGAATGAAAGTGGAGCAGGTGCAGGCCTAGTTTTAATCAGTCCTGAAGGGCACAACATTCATTGTGCGCTTTGCTTCAAATTCCTAGCGTCAAATAATGAGGCTGAGTATGAAGCACTGATAGCTGGGCTAAAGCTCGCACAGGAAATGAAGGTCGAGATAATTGAAGTGTACAGCAACTCTCAGCTGGTCATTTGTCAGGTTAAGGGCGATTATCAAGCGAGAGAAGAGAGAATAATGGCCTATTTGCAGAAGGTGCAGCATTTGTTCTTAACATTCGCTACTTATAACATTCAGCTTCTTCCTCGCATTGAAAATATCCAGGCGGATGCACTTGCTAAGCTCGCTTCGATGAAAGATGCAGAGTTGTTGAAGGTAGTCCCTGTTGAATTTTTTATATCGCCAAGCATCGAGGTCGAACCCCGTAGCTATGCCAGTTGACGAAAAACCATCGTGGATGGATCCTATAATGTAATATATACAAAATGGCGATCTTCCTGAGAACAAAGATGATGCAAAGTGACTCTGCATGAAGGCAGCCCACTATATCATCCAGGATGAAAGCTTTATCGAAGGAGTTTTAACTCGCCATTATTATTATGTGTCAATGATGAAAAAGCACGCTATATTATGAGAAAAATTCACGAAGGAATATGTGGAAATCATTCTGGGGGGCAGGCACTTGCAAACAAGATTCTTCGACAAGGGAATTTTTGGCCGACTATGAAGAAGGATACATTAGAATTTGCTAGGAGATGTGATAAATGTCAACGATTTGCGACTATTCCTAGAAAACCACATGTTCCTCTAACTACAATGACTAGTCCATGGCCATTTGCTATTTGGAGAATTTATATTATCGGGATTCTTCCATTAGCACGAGGAGGTTTGAAGTATGCAGTGGTCGTAGTCGATTATTTTACAAAATGGACGGAAGCTGAGGCCTTGAGCACCATTTCCGCAAAGAAGATGATAGATTTTGTTTACAAATCTATAATCTGTTGTTATGGTATACCGCATACTATAATTTCTGATAATGGAAAACAATTCGACTGTGATGAGTTCTGTGACTTCTGCAATAACTTGGGCATCAAGAAGAGCTTCTCTGCTGTTGTTCATACGCAAGCCAATGGGCAGGTCGAAGCGATAAACAAAATACTCAAACAGAATATAAAGATAAAACTGGAGGAGTATAAAGGAGCTTGGCCAGAAGTACTTCCAGAAGTTCTATGGGCTTATCGCACCACTCAACGAACCACTACTGAAGAGAGTTCGTTCTCTCTAGCTTATAAATATGAAGCAATGATCCCAGTTGAGATTGGTGCGGGCTCTCTACGGCGATCTGTTTATGAGCAAAATTAGAATGATGTATTACTGAGAATTGAACTCGATCTTTTAGAAGAACGGCATGAACAATCTCAACTTCGAATTGCATCATATCAACAACGCACTGCTCGACATTATAACTCCAAAGTCAAAGGTAGACATTTTGAAGTTGGTGATCTTGTCCTTCGACGAGTTCTACCTAATAATAAAGAACATAGTGCTGGTGTATTTGGAGGAAGGGCCTTATGTTATTGATAATGTCATTCGACCTGGGACATACAACCTAGCTCGCATCGGTGGACAAAAGATCGAGCATACTCGGAATGCAGAACAACTTCGTCGTTATTATCAATGAATCTTCATGTTTATCTTCCATGTACTTTTAACGGCCTACTGTATCTTCATTATTTCGTCATTCGATGTTGTTTGTCAATAATATTTCTTCGGCTATTACTTCAACTTCATTTGATTCATCTTTATGGCAGTTTTTGGACACTATGAAACTCGGGGGGCAGTATACTTATCTCCGTTCATCTTTTTATAGTTTTATTGCAGTTTTCAGACACCATAAAACTCAGGGGGCAATGGGATCAGAATGTTATCTCCTATTTGTTTCCTAAGGGACTATGCAAAATGTCCATTTAGAGGAGACGAAGTTTTAGATCGTCGACGTATCTGAAATTCCTTAAAATCCTAGGATTTTCTCCTCGCTTCATGCCTCAGCATGTCGTATTACGCAATTTCCCTCCTCGAACAAAAAAGTAACTAAGCCAAACGTTCATTGTTCGATGTGATATATTGCTATATCCTATTTTGACATGGAACTTTTGAAAAATAGTTAGTTTATATCACTCGTATTGGCTGTTTTCTTAAGCGACCTAACCTATCCTAACACTTAAAACTCGTTTTAAGTTAGTTGGATTCAAGTCGCTAAAAGCGTACTGATCGGTTACTTAGTGACTGACTACTTAGTTAAAATTATTGTTGTGTTTTCATTATTTTGCTGGAGCATCTGAGAGGAAAATAATAATATTTATTAAAAGAAGTCACTAGTACATAAGCAGAAAGGAAGGGGGACCAAGTCCGCATTGTTCTAAAAATATTTAAAAAAATACAAGTGTTATGCGGAAGGGCTCGCGCCGCTATCTCCATCTTTGGCAATATCCTCCCTCCAACTTTGGACGAGCTCGACCACGTCCTCGCCAAGGATAGAGAAGTCAAAGTCCGGATGCTCGCAGAAAATGTTGAAAATGATGGTCGACGAGGCGATATCACTAGCTTTATCTTCGAGCTCTTTGCCTTCAGTCGCCTTGAACTCTTCAATAGCTTTGTGAACCGCCTCAGTGGTCGCCTCTCTCATGCGATCCGGATGCTCAGAGATGGTTTTCTCGAGCTCTTTGACTTTCTCCTCGAGGTTCTCCTTCTCGTGCTTCTCCTTGGCCAGGTCTTCAAGCAGCTGCTGCCTCTCCAAATCGAAGGCTATTTTCTCCTCCTCCCGAGCTTTCTCCGAATTCTCGAATGCTTGGGTTATTTTTCAACTTTTTCAGCCTTCTCCAAGCATTCGAGGACTGAGTCGTGCATCAGGACAGCAGCAGCTGCGGTCTGAAAAATCTATCATTAATACCAAGAGATAATACATTTGAGGAGAGAATAGAAAAGTACTTACATTGGCCAGCATCCTCATCGCGGAACCAAAAGCAACCTTGGCAGATTGTCGCTTCATCCGCTCCCAACCTTCCTCAGATGTGAAGCGATCAATGAAGGCTGCGCTCATACCAGTCTTCTCTGGTAATTGGTTGAAGAGTGCGAAGAGCTCTTCATCCTTATCTGCTAGGATCGGTTCCGAAGAAGTGGCAGCCTCTTTAGGTAGTTCAGGATGGCTCGTTGGCTGAGGCCGTAGTGGAGGCGAGCTTGCTGGGAAGTCCTCGAAGGCAACTTTTCTTTTCTTGGAGATGTCAACCTTCTCTTTCCCTTTTGATGACGGAGTGCTCTTGGGTGTCTTGGTTTTTGCCATGGACCCGAGAGTTGAGGGTGGTGCTCGCAAGCCGCTACCGATAACCATCTCTGTACAGATATGCCAGTGAGCGAGGAGATATAATACAAAGGTAATTAGAATGTATATATATGATTATCTTCTTCTTGTGAAAGAGCTGGTTAAGGAGCTGGTGATGACGCTGTCTCTGGAGAGGAAGGTTCTGAGATTGGAAGGGTGGCAGATGCTTTTCATTTCCTAGTTCTGGAAGACGAGGCACCTAAATCTGTCTGTTTCCTTGGCTTCTTCTTCGAGCTCGAAGGTCTAGACGAAAGGACTGGAGGGTCTGGGAACGCGGCTCCCTTTGGAAGTAGACTGCAAGCGACCAGGTTATTTGAAGTACCTAGTACCTTCCAATTAAATTCCTCAATTGGAAGGTCGTTGATTTTGTATACTCTTGCGAGCTATTCCTTGAAAAGTCCGGGCCGATCCCTGTTGTCTGCGATGACATTCGAATGCGATTAGTATAAAAGTAACAAAACAGAAAAAGGTAATAAATTGGGAGACTACCTACCAGGATTTTGAAAGAAGCCGTTATCCGCATAGTCAAAGTAGAAAAATGAATTTTTCCATTTTTCCATGTTGTTGCGAACCCCGTAGATCGTTTTTATTGTCTGGTTCGACCATTTGCTCGCATAGAAGAAGCCAAGATCTGACGGGTTTGATTTCACTTGGTAAAACCAAGCGAACTCTTCAGGAGAAGGGGTCTATAAACCTAATTTATGGTAAAGTATATACAAACCTACCATATACCTATAGGTATTAGGAGTCAGTTGGAAAGGGACGACCCCATAGTAGTCAATAATCGATTTTATGTACGGATGAAGTGGGAGGTGGACGCCACACTTGAGAACTACTTCAAAAAAAGAAGTAAGTCCACGCGGTGGAGTGTGTGGTCGGTTGAATTCCATAGGTAGGCGAAGAGGTATGGCGATCTTATAGCTGCTCGCGATTTTGCTGAGTTTGTTCGAGGTGCAGCTCGTCCTTATATTGGTACATGACCAATTCCCCTCTATGTATTGATAGCCGATGAAAATACAGGGGCATTCCTGATATGTCGGGGCCACTGGTCTTGAGGGAGATCGCCTATGCGAGGACTACTTTGCTTGACTTCTGTTATTTCTACCTCGGGTTCCGGCTCAAGGTAGTCTTCGAGGTTTATAGAGCTAACACTTGAGTCGGATTCTCCAAAAAATGCATTCCCTTTCCTAAAATCCTCACTACTAGATATCTGAAAAGAAATACGAATAGATTTAGTCCTATGCGAGCATCAAGGTTTTTTCACTATGCCAGAACTTTGGGGATTCATCCTAAGATTGTACTAATAAGCAAGCTCATTGATTTTTTCTAAGAGGACTACGGATTCTTAAAAACTTGTTCGAGCAGTTCGTCAGAAAATAAAATAGGGTATCAGACCCTAGAAACTCTTTTCACAAGTTTGTTTTTTACCATTATCTAGTGAGTACTCTATGAACCGGAAAATGGAGATAAAAATAATTCTCATTTCAGTTCTTCGGATATGGGATAAGTTTCTATTCCTAGAAATTGAAATTGAGTATTTCCGAGAACAGACGAAGAACAATAAGAGAGAAGGAATGAACTAACCTTTCGTCAGAAGCGGAGGGATTGAGATACTGTCTGAACTCCGTCGGAGAATATATTGGAATTGTGCGAGCTGAAGGACGAAACGGCGCTCTAGGATTCTCTGAAAAACTTGGGATTTTTAGAAAGATGGAGAGTCTGTAATGAAGAAGCATAGATGGATTGATTTCCGATATTTATACCTCGAGCACCGTTAAATCACAGCCGTAGATCAAGGTATTTGATTTTCAGAGGCCGAAGTTCACACGGGATTTGATTTTTTCCGAAGATAAATCAGAATCTTTCGAAATTTGAAAAGATTTGGTTTGAAAACGACGGTTGACATCATCGATATCCTTGAGTCTCCTCGAGTTCTGCTATCTTTTTTAGAAAATGCAACACATGTTTTCGTCTGTCAGAAAAAGGTACGCGTGATCTTGATAAAAGTGAGATTTGAGATCTGGCAACTCTTCAACTCTTCAAGGATCTCAGGTCTAGGTCGTGACATCGCATTTTTTAAGTTCGCACTAACTTACAATTAAAAGGAAGCTCCATTTTGTCCAAAAGAACTAATGGAGCTGGGGGGCAATTGTTGTGCAGTCTAAAATCCTATGTCAGGTCGCATGAGTAAGATTGAGTGCGACCTTATCCGAAAGGGTTGCATGTGACCTCCACCGCATAAGTTATGTGCGACCTCCTCTAAATAGGTTACGTGCGACTTCCACCGCGGGAGTTATGTGCGACCCGAAAGAAAAAGAATTATAGTCTCTGCTTCGTCAAACGGGTAACCTACAAGAAAAGGGAAACAAAAGTCTCTCTTTCAAATTCGACCAGTTACCCAATTTTAAGTGGTTACCCAATTACGTTGTTACTCAAATTGTATTATCCGATTGTATAGTTACTCATTTTCACAATTAGGAACATTGAGTTACCCTCATCTATATAAAGGGAGCTCAATGTTTTGGTGAGGGATCTTGGACTTTTGGAATTTGGGAGAAGATAGAGAGAGATTATTTTTTCAGAATCTAGAGAAGCTAAGGAATTCTTAACTATTTTCTTCTTCTTTTCAGACAAGATATTGTAACTTTGAATGCTTGTAATTCTCCAGAAAATAGTGAAAAATAGTGGACGTAAGCTCATCTTTTTCGGGGCTGAACCACTATAAAATCATTTGTCTCTTTATTTACTTTGAATAATAACCCAATTTACAGAAGCCACATCTCATAATTTTTTCTAAATTTATTGTTGACAAAACCTCCATCAACAATGTATGTACGTATAATTAGCCATATTCCAACCCTTTTGATTAAATTAATTTTCGTCCAGACTTATTAACACGGAGAAAATGCTTCTGAGCTCTGATCATTACTTTGTTGACTAGAAGTGCTACCTTTCAACTTCTATTCCACTAATGGCCTGATTCGAAAAATCTACCGTTAGTATTATACTTTTCCGGAATGGACGCCCACTTTTTAACAAGGCCAAAGATATGGTAGTATTTTAATTAATCTTGATCACCAATTAGGGGCTTAAAACTTTACTCCAAAAATAATTCACTTTGTTAGAGGATAATTTACTAAAAGGACAGTTTGAACACTTTAAACATATATATATATATATATATAGTCTGCCTTCATTTTCTGCATTCATTTATATACCTTTCTTCAAAGTAATAATATGATTTGTGGACCTTTCTTTCGTATAATTCACTTGCGCAATATTTTAAATATTTTTCTCGCTAATTTCACTGATGGCGAAAGTCTCGTTAACGGAAAATATAAATTAAACCATATGGGTTACCTGACTTTCAGTAGTCGAACCAATAGCTTGTCTCCCCCCCCCCCAACCTCCTTTTTTTCTTATTAATTTCCCCGTACAATTTTGTTTCATATTTATTTGGAAAATTATCATTAAAATATCCTCTTTTTTAAAAAAAATGTGAAAATTTTTTCATATTTTTAGAAATTCAAAATAAGTACCTTCTATATATTTAAGAGAAATTATCAATAAAATGTCTTATATTTTAAAAAAATGTAAAAAAAATCCTTATATTATTAAAAATTCAAAATAATTATCTTCTATTGAAATTATTATATCATATTCTACCTTTACTAATCAAAGGCTTCAAAAAATTAATAAAACTAAGATTTTACTCTCTATTATATTATTTTAAGACACGCACTACACTTGAAAAATAAAGAGAGAGAGGGAGGAAAAAAAAACACTATTCCCTCTATAGTTGCAAGACAAATCCAAAAAAGAAAAAAAAAATTCTAAAATTTTCGAAAATTTTTTGTCACTTTTGAAATTCTTGAAAATTTTAGATTTTTTTTTTAAATTCCCAAAATTTTAGATTTTTTTATTTTCTGGATTTTGCGCTGCAACTATGGAGGGAAGATTTTTTTTTTTTTTTTGTAACTTTTGAAATTTTAGAAAGTTTTAGAATTTTTTTTTTCTTGATTTGTGCTACAACTATGGAGGGAAGAGTTTTTTATTTTTATTTTTTTAAGAGGATTTAGGTCATATATATTCTCTCTCCCTTCATTTTAAATGTAGTATGCTGTGAAATATTATAATATAATAAGGGGTGAAATATTAATTTTACTAACTATTTCGAATGATCACAGGTAGCAAATTATATAATAATTTAAATATAATGTATTTCTTTTAACTTATTAATAATATGAGGTTTTTTCACAATTTTTTTATGACATAGGGTATATTTGTAAAAATTTGGAATTTTCGAGGGTAATTTGGACATTTTACCAATTTTCTGGATATAACAATGGAGGGTTAATTTGAAAAAGTTTTGTACAGCAGAACTAAATTACAATTTTCGGGGACTAATTTGAAAGAGATTTGAAATTTTGGAGACTATTGTGCAACTTTTAAAAATTGCACAGTCCCCATTAAAACAGGGCCATGTGACCCTGTCATTTCTCTCTCTCTCTCTCTCTCTCTCTCTCTCTCTCTCTCTCTCTCTCTCTCTCTCTCTCTCTCTCCTCTTGGCCGAAGACCCCCGAAGGAGGTGCCGCTGCCTCTCGCCGTCGTCCAGTCGCAGGAACCGCTCGCAGAGCTCGCCAGCACCACAACTGAGCCGACGCCGACCAGATGCAATCGCTGAAGGAGTTCGTCGTCACCGAAGAAAGAGAAGAGGCCACAGAGGAATTTTTGTCACCGGCGACGATTTCAGGCACCGTTTGAGCTCAAACCGAGCTCGTTGGATTTGTCTCGTCGCAAGGATCGTCAATGTATATATATCTTAACCCCATACTGCCCAAATCAAAAGTTGCCATTTTTGGATATTTTGAGTTTAAGTTTGACTTTTTAATCTGGCCATTGGATCATGATTTTACTGTCATTTTTAGATTGTACTCAAAAAATTGGGAAGTTTGATATATATATATATGTATATATATATATGTATATATATATATGTATATATATATATGTATATATATATTGCCTATATTTGAGGACTGACACAAAAATCGAAATTAGACAACTAAGATTTTGCCTCGATTTGCGTATCACCGGTCCAGTATGGGCTCGGACCCAAATTGGACAAGTTATATATCTAAATTATCTATTTTGAGTGCTAGGAATTCAGCGAAGAGGTCTGTTTGTGGTTTTGAAGCTCTGTTGAGAAGTTGGTTTTTCACAAAAGGACGATCGAAGGCTTGGAATTGGTTCTTGACCCTCCTGATGATTGTTAACGATATCTTGAGGATCCAATAGTGTGGTACCGCTATTCTTAGTTAGGGATTCGGTTACCTTCATTTTATACTATTTTCGAATAAAGCTTATTTTCTGCAACATATGAGAAAATATGTTGTTTTTAAATTTCTTGAATATATGTAATGGACTGTGATGGTATGATATACATATATACTTAATTACTCTGGAGATTTTCTGAGTACAAGTTATTTTTGGTATGTCAAAAATAGGGTCGTTATGCTGCCCGTTTTTCTATAAAAACCTAATATACTTATTTTATTGAAAAATCAGAGTACGATTATTTTTTACACTTTAGTTTTGTGTTACATGTGTCATAGGATCATATATAAGCATCGTGTTAGCATCGTGGGTTTACAGTATGATACTGCATATCCTACCATCGGTGTAGAATCTGTAAACTCACACGAGGTTTTGTTACTTCTGATTACCTCACCATTTAGCAGGCGTGAGCAATTCGGTTACCCCTCCAGATTTGGTAGGCGACACACAGGTGTCGCCTTCGGATATAAGCTTAGGGGTCAGGTAGAATGTTAGGTACACTTAGTGCCATCATCATGTGTTTCAATAGATAAGAGGATGTGAGCTCATGCGTATGAATTGATTTATATAATGTGTATATAGACTGATGGTTTTGATCGTACTGCTTTATGTATATATATATATATATATTTTGGATTTGAACTAACCATGTAAGAACTTTCAAAAAAAAATATTTTTGATCGAAGTAATTGTTTTTCCTACTGGGCATTTTATGCTCACTCCCTTCTTCCCTTCCTCAGGTAGTGTCCAATGTAACTTTGGAGATCAAGAGGAGTAAGAGGTCATCTTGATTATAGTTCGTTATCTTAGTAATACTTAGAGTGTGTTGTTATGGTATTTAGACTGCTTGGGTTTTATTTTAGTATTGAACCAAAATTACTATATTCTATTTTTGTCTGTGAACTCATGTATGTCATTCTTGTGTCTGTTCTGACTTAGATAATGATGATGCTTGGACTTATATTTGATTTATGTTTTTTTTTGTATTTATTCAATCTATGTTTAATGGTGTATATGAACTGTCGGAGAGGTTCACGAGATGAAATTCCAAATATTTTATCTAAAATTGATGTTTTATAAAACTAAAACTTTTTAGACACTTTTCAAATAAATCAAGAAATTTTTATCTTTGCGAAATTCTCCTTCTGCCACTAGCTCGGGTTTTGGGTTGTGATAATATTAGTGATATTATTTTTTAAAAATAAAATGTACTTATTTTGAATTTCCAAAAATACAAAAAAAAAAATTACACTTTTTTAAAATAAAGTGTATTTTAATGATAATTATCCTATTTATTTTGAAAAATTGTGCTTGAGGAATAGGGCACACTAGCTACTAGTTAGAGAAATGCTAAGTGTCAATATTTTCCCCTATTCTCTCCGTATACAAGGTGCTTTAGTATTAGGATTAATAGACATGTATTAAAAAAATCCATAACTTTTAGCATTTTAGAAAAGAAAATTTTCACATATTTTCATTGATATTAAATGAATTTTCTGCTTTTTTTTTTTATTAAATCTCACCAACTTCAAATATAAAGTCAAAATTAAAGTTTAAAATTACTGCAAAAATGACTTTATTTTTTAAAATTGTCGATTGACATTTACAGATTTAGCTCAAAGACAGCCATCTAGAAAAAAAAAAATGATTTGTAATCTCACAAGAATCCAATTGTAATAGTCTTCAAATATACAAAAATTCATTTTCTTTTGAATTCTATTTAAAACTTTCGCTTTCAATAATTTTAACTATAATTTTGACTATATATGTGGATCTTATGAGATTTGATAGAAAAATATAAATAGAAGATTTTATTTGATATTGTAAAAAGCCAGTTTTAATAAGGTTATTTTGGTACTTTTACTGTAAAAAAATAAATAAATTACATATATATATAATTTCTCTCTTTCTTCCTCTCCATTTTGCACCTCTCCCCGATGAAACCCACGACCGAAACAAGCTCAACTCCGACAACCATCTTTCGCTACGACTCAATTGCCACCACTACCTGAGATCGAAGTATTTCATCGTAGGAGCTTAACATCGAAGTCCCACCATCACCAGATGTCCCCATCGTCAACATCAATGCAAAACGTCTACGGGAAGATTTGAACGTCAGCGACATTTCTGACTAGCTCAAGCCATGAAACTGGTCTCCGTAGCTTCGTCTTGTCATGAGGATTATCATAGTATATATATATATATATATATATATCAACTTGAAATTGTCTGGATTGAATTTTGTTATTTTTGAGAATTTTGAATTATTTTAGTTTTATATTAAAATCTTTCAATTCAACCGTTAGATTATAAAATAAACCTTATATTTGTGATGTACTCATGAAAACAAGTATTTTGATATATATATATATATATAGACTATGTTTCGTGATGTGCACGAGAAACGAAATTTGACGGCCTAGATTTGTCTCATTTATGTGCCACAATGTCGGATTTCGGGTTAGTTTCGACTCTAACCTGAATTTGTTAAGCCATATATCTAACCTATCTAATTTGGATGCTAGGAATTTAGTAGAGATATCTGTTTCTCCATTCGAGATCCCATTAGAAAATCTGATTTTCAGATCAAATCATCGAGGGTTTGAAAACGATGTCCGATCTTCTGAACGACACCCAAATGACGCCAAACATCCTCCATAGCATTGTAATACTATTTAGACACTCGATTGAGGTAGGAGTTCAATTACTTGATTTTATACGTACTTTAATTTAAACTTTTTCATTATGACTATTTTGTGAAAAATCATGAGTAAAACGATATTTTGACAAACTGTTAGAAAAACTTGGATTAGTCTGAAATTAGATTGTGTAACTTTTATACATATTTGTAAAATTTGATTTTGGAGTGATTCAACGGATTTACAGCCCATGGCATAGTAAATTCTAGAATAATATCAACTGAAGTTTTAAAGCATTGTTTGAATATATATTGCATAATTATTACATATTTTATTATATATTGTACATTCCATAGGATCACACATGAGACACATCTTAGGTATCGCGGTGTTTAGTAGGTAATCAGTATCTCCGCCCTTGATGAGATCCCATAAACCCGCATAGGGTCTTTTGATTATGCCCATTCGATAGGTAAAGGCATTCAGTTTCCTCTCTGGTTCGGTAGGTATAGACACATGGGTGTTCCTCCAGTTTTTTGGAATATGTATTAAGTAGAGAGTACTAAGTACACATAGTATAAGTTACTTTGGTTTGTGATGAGAGGATGTGAGCTCATGTGAAAGAATGATTTAGGATATATACAATCTTGTGATTCTGGTTTTAGTTTTGAATATGTGATTATTATGAATATCGATTATTTTATAAACTTGGTTTATAAATAGATATTAGAAAATGTATTAACCATGCAGGTTTGGTAAAAATTGTATCTATTTTAAAAAGGTAATTGAGTTTCTACTAAGTGTGTGAATGCTCACATCCCCCTACTTCCTCCCATTTTCATGTGTTGAATTGTTTGTGGTAATTATCATAGTGGCTAGACAAGTCATTTGGCTTGTGCCTACAGTTCTATTCCTATTTTCTGGTGAGTGTTTATGTCTTATTTAATTTCTTACTCGTTTAATTATTTAGCCAAATTTAATGTTCTTACTGAGTGGATGTATAAAGACAACGACACTATATATTTGAGTACTTGGATTCATAAATGATATTTATGTCAATTTTTTTGGAATTTCGGGCCTAAAGTTTAAGACCAAATCCTCTTTATCGAAATTTTAAGATTCATCCAAAAGTTTCTAAATAAATTAATTAGAATTCTTCTAAATTTTGAGAGAAATATTTTTTTGAAAAATCAATATTAAAGAAGAGTTTCTTTATTTGAATTTTACTTATCTGTGAAGACTAAAATTTGAAACTGTAGTACTTAACTTTTTAGAATTTTTGAATAATCACTATTTATTATTATTTTTACATAAAATTACTAAAAATTATGGATTTCCAATCACGTAAGATATCAATAAAAAGATGCGACTTTTTTTTCACTGAACGGTAAAACGCACTTGGGTTTTTCTTATATTATCCCGTTACCGATATACGAGACAAATACAATATGGCTTCTATATATAACAAACTACATGATATTGCGACTTTGTTGTACATCCTATCGAAAAGAAATAGTTAATAATTGTTTGTTTATTTAGGTAGCTCCGCAAGTATAGTGACTTGATGTTCACGTTGGTCCCAATATATGCGTATAGTAATCCAAATTAGGTTAATTGCAGAAATACTTCTATATTTTGAAATTCTAAAATTTGTACCCTCTGCTCAAATTACGATAAATTTATTCTATACAAAATTGTAAATCTAGACTCAGACGATGTTATTCTTATTTTTAAAACGTTAAAATATTTATCGAAAATATTGTTTGGACTAACACAGAGTAGACAAAATAGGGATAAATAGTACAAATTTTTAGAATTTTAATATATCGAAGTATTCAGAAACCAAAACTTAAGGTTTAAATTGTAAAATGACCGTACACGAGAGTATCTTTGTGAAGTTGACTCTTCTAAATAATGTATTACTGATCTTATCATATTAATTAGCATGTACTTCCTGCGCTAATCCAAACAGTAAGTCCATACCTTTAGATTTCAGAATGGCTAGATAGCTATAGCTTAGAGAAACGATCAGGTATACCGCCAACCAAAACAATAATATACACAAAATATGTATGTATATATATATATATATGGGACATAAATGCACAAGAGCTAGAGAACTTTCTTTTCTTTATTTTTTTTTTTTTGGATAAGTAATAGATGTTAAAGAAACTTGCACAAAGTAAAGAATGAAGATGGACTGTCATCTTGTTTATTGTCGTAGTTGGCCCATATTCGCTTGCCTAGCTTCTAGATGAAAGCTTCATCATGCTTTGTATCTGTGTTTGTTTTGGGCAGTATAGGACAGTTGAGCTAATCAATGGAAGCTTCTTATAAACGACTATTCTGTGGCCACCATATAATACGATCGGCCGAGTCCACATTTTTGTCTGATTTAACAGTGAATATATATATATATATATGGGCACCAATCCGGTAAATATTTTTTTTTTACCTATGCATAGGTATCAATTTGGCCGAAAATTTTGTATACATATTTTTTTATTATAAAAAATAAAAAAAAAAGAAAGAATATGCACGTCTTTTCATGCACTTTATTATAATCATTGGATCATGTGATCCAACGGTTAAAAAGAAAAATATTTACCGATAAATAAAAAAAAATACCTGACAACTTATATATATATATATATATATATATATATATAGAATTAGCAAATACATAATTCATTAAATGGTGGAATTTTAGTACGCTTTCCACTTACCAAGAGATGATCACTACAAGAATGACATGGATTATATCTTTTAAGAACTTAGTTAAAAAAAATGATATATATAGGCTTAATTTAATAGAGATATCACGGAATATGGAAAGTGATGGAGTTTAGTAACAAATTAAGGAAATTAACATGATGAGATAGATTTATACACTTTTTGTACTTACTGAGAACTCATCATGACATAACTTTATGACTAATTTAACATTACAATTTGTTTTGAGATCTATGAATTCACTCAGATGAAAATCTAGCTCAGTATATAGATCTCAAATTGGATTATGACAGATATTATAGGCGGTCTGACGATAGAACCCACTGCCTTACTAGAAAATCAAAAGAATCCTCTTTTTAAACTTTGACTAACTAGAAACATAATACTACTAGTTTTCTACCGTTGTGCACTATTTTGAAGTCAATGACAAACAACTTCGAATAAACATTAAGACATTAATTAATAAAGAAATCCAAGAGGGGGAAATTTCCTGTGATCTCCCCTTGGTCGTCTTTAATGACTTTTATTTTTTTTATTTATTTTTTTTTGATAGGATTTTTTGGTGTGTTAGTTGTAAATGTTTTCCTCTCCACGTCCTTAGCTAATGGCTTGATCATACTATAAATGCTTGACCACGTGACTTGAAAAGAAGGAAGCCAAAAAGGTTTATAATTTAGAGCTTTGATAAATCCAAATTCTAAACTAGCCAATTGTATGTATACTCGAGCTTCTTTGGTCGGTTTTCAGTAATCAAAAGTCTGTCTATTGTCCTATTACAACTTTTTTTAGGGTAGTCCTTATGTAACTTATTGATTTTTAGAATATGATGCATTTCTAATTTTCTAGAATCCAAAAGAGGTTTGAAAAATGAGGCCGGGGGCTTGATTAAGATATCTGTTAATGGTAATAATAATAACCTACTAGTAGAATCTACGACCAAAACAAACTAAGACAGTCAGAAGATAATAAAAATTTCAGCCAAAATGTTTTAACCAAAAACAGCCAAAATAATAGTACATATAAATTCGAAAAGACCCACACCGTGTTCAAGTTTGAATTTAAGTTCATCCCCCCTAGCCAATAGCCATATTGACTACGACACCCTCCGACGTAACCTAATCAATACTATCTCTCTTTCTCATTCTCTTTCTCTTTCTCTTATAATTAGTTTATATTCTTGCCTAAACATTAGCGTCTGGAACTTCTAGTCCTCCACACAACCAGTCCAAAAAATCTGTCAAAATCCATTTAAACTTTAGGGATATTATGGTTAGAACCTAACTACCCTTATACGTTAATGTTTAGAAATTCTTAAATTGTTGTTTTTTAAAAAAATCTTAAATTGTTATTTTATTTTATTCTGATGTAATATTTGACATTTACAAAATCCTGCATGATCATGAGCTTCTACCACACTCTCTAAAATTATGCTATAATTTATTATTGTATTAATTTTATTGTTCACTGGTTAGCACGCAGTCACGAGACTACACCGTATATTTAAACAAATGAAAAAAAACCTACAATCTATATGTTGTTTTTCTCTTTAGCAACGCATTCCATTTGTTTTGATCCATGGTTTGACGACTCATATTTTACGAGGGAAGACATTGCTACTAGTTATAAGCGCTTCTAGTATTAAACTAACACAATATTGGAATAAAATACTAAATTTTTCCAATCAAATATCGTTGAAAAATACTCAACGACACATTCATTATTTAGCCTATATACTAATAAACGTGGCCTTACACTTTCAAATTTGTGTGGATCCTGCACATATTATTTAGCTCAAATGCAGGGGGAGTATGCTGGGGGCAATGGCCCTACTCAAATTTTTTTCCTTTTCTAATTTATATATGTCATGTTTTTTTTTTTTTCTCTACTTTCGACTTATTATTTTTTTTAACAGTTTTGTCCTCTTTCAATTGTAAGATGTGAATTGTTACATTTTACTCCACTTTAGATTGGGAAAAAAAGTTCATTCTTTTTTTCACGCACATCCCGAAAGGATAAAAAGGTAAATACAATTTCTTTATGAGGATAGGAAATTACAAACAAAAAAAATAATATCTTTTAGATAATATATTAAGATGTTTTTTTGTAATGTACTTTAATGTTATTTGAATCAATACTAGGATTTATTTACATTTTGTGTCGCTATTGTAACTTAAAAATCGACCCTGTACCCAACTACAAACATGTTCTAACTCTACCACTGTCCTTCACACTTCTTTAGTATTATCATATACATTTAACTAATTAATTGGAAGTTCACGTTGAAGGTGATCATCACATTAACGTTCGTTGATTTGTATAACGAACTTTAGTTGTTAAGTACTAGAATTTTGTGTATGGTATTTGCTCACTACAAAATTTTCAATTATTTTCACTTGTTTTCATCCAAGTGATTAGTTGGGACTTGGGAGGTTTTACTTTTTAGTTGATCCGTGCAAGAACAACACTCTAATATGTTGACTACCGGACTCGCCTTAAAAAAAAAAATAATAATAATAATAATAATAATAAATAATTATATGCATTAATGTTTATAAAATTGTGGTTAGAACCTAAATACCCTATACATTAATGTTTATAAAATCCTCAATTGTTATTTTATTTTATTCTGATGTAATTTGACATTTACAAAATCTTGCATGATGAGCTTCTACCACACTCTCTAAAATTATGCTATGATTTATTTTTGTATTAATTGTACTTTTCACTGGTTAGCAAGCAGTAATAAGACTAGATCCTATATTTAAACAAATGAAAAAATCTACAATCCATATGTTGTTTTTCTCTTAAACAACGCATTCCATTTGTTTTGATCCATGGTTTGACGACATATAACCATATTTTACGAGGGAAGACATTAATGCTAAGCACTTCTAGTTTCAAACTAAAACAATAACATTGGAATAAAATACTAAATTTTTCCAACTAACTATCGTCGGAAAATACTAAACGAGACGTTCATTATTTAGCTCATATACTAATAAATGTGGCCTTACACTTTCAAATTTGTGTGTGGATCTTGCACGTATTATTTAGCACAAAGGCAGAGGAAGGAGTGGCAATTTGTATCGGCGGATCGAGTTCACGTCGGATTAAAGTCTAATTTATATACAAATTATGTCAACTTGAACTAGATTTGTGATCTGTTGTATCAGAAAAATATCCTGATCAGATTCGTACCTAAATCAGGTTGACTCGAACTCAACTTACATAACCACTTTGATGAATAACACTTAACCTATAATCTGATTTTGACACATCAATCTGTTGTGATTTATATTTTTCTACCATTTAACAAATTAAATGGCAAGTTCACATTGAAGGTGCATCACATTAACGTTCGTTGATTTGTACGACGAACTTTAGTTGTTAAGTGCTAGAATTTTGTGTAAAGTATTTGCTCCCTACAAAATTTTCAATTATTTTCACTTGTTTTCATCCAAGTGATTAGTTACGACATGGGAGGTTTTACTTTCTAGTTGAGCCGTGCAAGAACAACAATATGTTGACTACCTCACTCACCTTAAAATAATAATAATAATAATAATTAAATTCAGTGGCATCATGTAATAACCCACTAATTCAGTGTCATTTAGCGCCAACAGAACACTTATAACCCCACAGCCCCCCAAGTTTGAATACCTGGCCGTTACTCGTCTGCATATACCTTTTCCCGGGGAAAAATTTTCCCAACCGGAGCGACCAACTGAACCACTTCAAATGTCTAAAACACCCCTCTCCTATCCCAAAATCCCACCCCCCCTCTTCCTCTTCATCCTCATCTCCATACCCTTGGAGGTAATTTCGCAGTCGGCGAACAACCCGGAGCAGTCAATCCTACTAAACCTCCGGCAGCAATGGGGGAACCCGCCGTCGATCGCATCGTGGAGCTCGGCAACCTCGCCGTGCGATTGGCCGGAGATCAATTGCGCTGGCGACGGCTCGGTTACCGCGATTTTATTCCGAGATAAGAACATAACCGAGAAAATCCCGGCAGCAATCTGCGACCTCAAGAACCTAACATGGCTTGATCTCTCATGGAATTACATCCCCGGAGACTTCCCCAAAGTTCTCTACAACTGCTCGAAGCTCCAATTCCTCGACCTCTCGCAGAATTACTTCGTCGGCGGTCTCCCCGGAGACATCGATCGGTTGTCCGTTCTCCAATACTTAGACCTCGCCTCGAATAATTTTACCGGTGACGTTCCGGCGACCATCGGCCGGCTATCGGAGCTGAAAACGCTGAACCTTCACGAGAATTTGTTCAATGGAACAGTCCCCGGCGAGATCGGTAACCTGTCCAATCTTGAAGCTCTGCGTTTGGCCTATAATGTTCGGCTTGTTCGATCTCCGATACCGCCGGAGCTTGGAAAGTTGAAGAGATTGAAGATTTTATGGATGACGGTGTCGAATTTGATCGGCAAAATCCCCGAGAGTTTCGTCGGTCTTTCGAGCTTGGAGTACTTGGATCTTTCGGGAAATAATCTGGTGGGTTCGATTCCCAGCGGATTGTTTATACTGAAGAACTTGAGCGTTTTGCTTCTCTACCATAATGGACTATCCGGTGAGATACCGAGGACTGTTGAATCACTGAAACTGACTGAAATCGATATTTCGATGAACAATTTCAGTGGCTCGATTCCTGAAGATTTTGGAAAATTGAGTAATTTGACGACTTTGAATTTGTTCTCGAATCAATTAAGCGGTCCGATTCCGGCGAGTTTAGGCCTGCTTCCGAATTTGAAGGTCTTTAAGGTGTTTATCAATAAGTTTAATGGGACTTTGCCTCCAGAAATAGGCCTTCACTCGAAGCTTGAAGCCTTAGAGGTCTCGGATAATCGGCTCACCGGTCGGCTGCCGGAGTATCTATGCCGGAACGGTGCGTTGCGAGGCGTGATTGTGTTCTCCAACAATTTGAGTGGAGAATTGCCTAAGTCGCTGGGAGATTGTGACTCTCTGAAAACGGTTCAGCTTCACCGGAACAATTTTTCCGGCGAGGTTCCTCCGGGGCTTTGGACGACGATGAATTTATCGACGTTGATGATAAGCGACAACTCGTTTTCGGGCCAACTTCCGAGCAAGTTACCGTGGAATATGTCGAGGCTGGAAATTAGTAACAACAGATTTTCCGGTGAAGTACCTGCCGGGGCCTCTACGTGGGCATCTTTGGTCGTTTTCAAGGCTAGTAACAATCTGTTTTCCGGGAAAGTTCCTATCGAATTGACTAGTCTTTCCCGCTTAACGACGCTGTTGCTCGACGGTAATCGGTTTTCGGGTGAGCTGCCGCCGAAAATCGTCTCATGGGATTCTCTAGATACTCTCAATCTCTCCAGGAATGAACTCACAGGCCAGATTCCTGAAGCTATAGCTTCTTTACCAGACCTCCTTTACTTAGACTTATCCGAAAATCGATTATCAGGTGAGATTCCTCCTGAGCTAGGCCGTTTGAGGCTCATTTCTCTGAACTTGTCTTCCAATGAACTTTCCGGGAAAATCCCAGGCGAGTTTGACAACCTTGCATACGAAAACAGCTTCTTGAACAATCCCAGCTTATGTGCCGACTCTCCACACCTAAACCTTCGAAGTTGTCTCACCAAAATCAGAGAACCCAAGAGGCTCTCCTCCACAATCCTTGCCTTGATTTTGATCCTAGCCATCTGCGTTTTGCTTGTGACCGTTTCGTTGACTCTCTACGTGGTCAAAGACCACAGAAGGAAAAAGCATGGTCAGGACTTGGCAACATGGAAGCTCACCTCATTCCAGAGGTTGGATTTCACAGAGTACAACGTTTTGAGAAACTTAACAGAAAATAATCTCATTGGAGGAGGAGGGTCCGGGAAAGTGTACAGAATTGGCACAAACAGTTTAGGTGAATATGTTGCTGTGAAGAAGATTTGGAACAACATGAAATGGAATGAGAATCTGGAGAAGGAATTCTTGGCCGAGGTTCAGATACTCGGAATGATTCGGCATTCGAATATTGTCAAACTGTTATGCTGCATTTCGAGTGAGGACTCGAAGCTTCTTGTGTATGAGTACATGGAGAATCAGAGTCTTGATATGTGGCTTCATGGAAAGAAAAGGAAAACCATTCCTGAGAGGGGTTTGACTCATCTTAACGTTTTGGATTGGCCAAGGAGGCTGCAGATTGCAATTGGTGCTGCTCAAGGCTTGTGCTACATGCACCATGATTGTTCTCCTCCCATAATTCATAGAGACGTTAAGTCTAGTAATATCTTGTTGGATTCAGAGTTCAGGGCTCGGATAGCAGATTTTGGACTGGCCAAGATATTGGCCAAGCATGGAGAACTTCATTCCGTTTCCGCCATTGCAGGCTCGTTCGGTTACATGGCCCCAGGTAATAGAGTTTTGAATTTCTTGACTTTTTCCATTTTAGAAATACAATGTTTTGAAACTTGATTATCATTTCAGATTCTGAAAGTCGAATTTTATTTGCAGAGTACGCTTACACAACGAAAGTCAATGAAAAAATCGATGTCTATAGCTATGGAGTTGTGCTACTTGAATTGACAACTGGAAGAGAACCCAGTAGCGGAGACGAGCAGATGAGCTTAGCAGAATGGTCATGGCAGCACTATAGCGATGAAAAGCCTATAGCTGATGCCCTCGACGAGGAGATCAAGAAGCCTTGTTACTTGGACGAAATGACTACTCTCTTTAAACTAGGACTGATATGTACAAGCACTTCGCCTTCAGCTCGGCCTTCTATGGCGGAGGTTTTGCAGATTATTCGCCGGTATGGTGGCAATCCAGAAGCTTGTGAAGCCAAGAAAGTGGGGAGTGAATTCGATGTTGCCCCGCTTCTTGGCAATACCAAGTACCTTTCTAGTTACAAGCGCAAGAACGTTTCAGAGGACGATAGTTTTTTTAGTACGACGCACTCTTAGTTGCAAAGAAAATTATTTGCAAATTTTGCTACCATGGGTTGATTTGTAGACAGATCCAATTTTGTTTGGTTGGAAGAAAAGGGTAGGAAAACACTTCAGAAATAGTAATATAAATATTGTACGAGGGAGGAGATATTGAACACTGTTGTGTAAATATTTCTACGCTTATATATGCTTCCTGAGTCTAAATTATGACATGAAATGTTGTCTGCGCCGAATTTAATTGGAGCCGAAATGATACGTTCAGCAACTCAACCGGAGTTGCCCTTGCATCCGCAATATATGACGGAGCGTAAAATTGTGTTTCAAGCCAATGGATTGGAATTATGATTAGTGGCATAATGTTCATTAGTTGTTACTAGTGAAATAATGGAATAAGCAAGAGAAAATTCGAGATGATGGGTTGGATAATGAATTAGTTACAACTGAAAATTCGGAATCTGTAAACTCTCGTTAAATCAAAATTGGTCACATACAATGGAGTATGCGAGATGAGAGCTCGACGGCATTAGGTTTGTGGCGGAAGAGAATTGACCTAAGGTGGTTCTCAACAGCAGTGATCATGCAGAACGAAGGAGTTTCATAGTGAATGTCAACTGCTGGTTTTAAAATTGACGAAATTACAAACGAAAAAGAACATTTAGGAGTAAACCACCGTTCCATTTTTTTTTTCCGAGACTAACCTCAAGACGGAGAATTAGTACAAGGACAATTTGGGATAACAACCCTAGTTATTATTATCCAAAAATAATTTGATCGCACAACAGCAAATAGGAGAGTATAAATGTAGTAGTATAAATGAACTTTTCATTCGCACGGTAAACAGACTGTCACAATTGGCAAGGGCAAGACGAGGGAAACCCTCTTAAAACACAAGCATTGTGCTTCGTGCTAATTTGCCCCCATTTAAATGAATACACAGTCACTGACAAAGCTCAATATAGCCACAAGTACAGTGGCCATAAAGTCTTTAAAGCACCAGCATACGCCCATAGCTTCTTAGGTGCTTGCATCTTCAACAGCTTCGCAATTCCAACAATCATTAATTAAATCCATTAAACCATAAGCCGAACCACCCAGATGCACATCAGGTCAGTGCACGGCCCACCTTCACTCCTGGTCCACCTGATGCCGCACAAATTCGCACCTGGAAAACCATAATGAGAGCCACGAAAGCCAGCAATTAACGAGGCACTTACCGAGGTACTGCTGGCTTCTCTTCTTAAGATCAGGAACTCCATTCCATGATTCACCTCTCAGATGTTATACTGCTAAGCTGACCTCAGGCTTAACCTGGTACAGAAGAGCCACACAACCAACCAGGCGAGTATAAAGACATAATGATTCATATAAAAAAGATCTGAGTTTCAAAGACATGCCTCGTCATTGTTTTCTGTATAGAGTCTGACCTAGCTCCATCTTGAGAGTCGACGACATTTCCAAGTGCAATATTTGGCTATATGAAAGAAAAGCATCAGTTCAAAGTTTAATTAGGTCCACAACAAAATATTTGAAATGATCAACTACCAAGAAAGAAAAAATACTAAATGAAGAATCATGTATCTGTGCCTTAGACACAACAGACACAGGCTACGCTCTTAAGCACAGTTACTGGAAACATAGCACGTATAGTGGTGCGTGACCTGCCACCACATATGCACCAGTTAGGAGGTAGTCTATGTAAAAAGAATATCATTTGTCAAATGATCATGTAAGATCTGACAACACATTTGCAGTAGAAAAGTGGCACGTTAAGAAAATAGAACTAAATATCAATGAACATGTTGATCTTGATTACCAAGAACCCAATTATAGCAAGGCAATCGCAAAAGGTGGAATGGGTCAGTAGCTACCACGAGGTCAGAAAAGCAAAGAAAAATGGCAAACTAACAACTTTTAAGTAGATAAAAAAAATTATTAATAAATATCTAAGTTTAGGTTCAAGTGTTCAAGTGAGACCTCTGATTCTTCTGACAATCCATTTTGAAGCAACCCACTCGCAGCAGTGGAGCTGTCTGAAAGCAAATCTGAATCTGCAGCACATACATCACCCTGCAAAGACCCCTGACTCACTATCTCCAGAACTTCCAGTTTCTCACAGCCATCCGCAACAATTGCTAATCCAAAGTCTTCAAATGGAGAAACTCACCTCACAATTGAGGTTCTTAACATTAGAACTTGGTTTAAATGCATGTTCAGAATTTTCCATCATTGTCGTTTGATTACATGGTTTGACGAGATCTTGGTCAACATCAACAGCACCTTCTGTCTGATTCAGCAGCCTCCCTGTAGGTGTAGTATCATTTGTCATGTCAACTAATGCCAAATCCCCAACTCTGTCCCCATTACACCCAATCTGATGTGTTTCCTTGAATGCTGAAAAAGGTATTGCACATGAGACAACAGACTCAGTCCTACCCACCAGATCAACTGGCCTTACCTCATTCCCAGGTCCAGGCAAATTAGAAACACATATAAATGCCTGTTCTTTCGGAGAAATGGGTTCTTGCATGGCATTGTGAAGCATCCCCACATCATTCCGAAATATATGCTTTTCAATCTCCAACAGTCCGCCAGATGACCTAACCTCAGAAGTGCAGTTTGCATCACCAGCTCTTAGGCATTCTAATCTAACGCCACAAGTCCTATTACTTTCTGGAGACACAGAAGCTGGCCATTGCGGGCTATTAGAAGCTCGCCTCTGTTGTTTCATTGGCTTCATATCCACTGCTTCAGAATCACTTCTCCTCTTCCTTTCATCAGAGTCAGGCTGCCACCCGGCAGAATCTTCATGGATTTCTTTGGCCTGTGGGCTAAAGTGCCTTGAAATGGGTTCTTGCATCGCATTTTCAAGCATCTCCACATTATTCCCAATTATATGCTTTTCACTTTCCAATAGCCCACCAGATGACCTAACCTCAGAAGTGCAGTTTGCATCACCAGTTCTTAGGCACTCTAATCTATTACCACAAGGCCTATTACTTTCTGGAGACACAGGAGCTGGAAGTTGTGGGCTAATAGACTCTCGCTTCTGTTGTTTGATTGGCTTCTGATCAACTGCTTCAGAATCATTTGTCCTCTTCTTTTCAGCAGAGGAAGGATGGCACCCTGCAGCATCTTCACTTATTTTTTTGGCCTGTGGGCTTACGTGCCTCGACAATCGAGACCGCTTATAACCATCGGGGAAGACAAAGGTGGGGAGCTGCTTTCTACGGACATGCGAAACATAAATATCCATCCCAGGTTTCCAGAACATATACATGTTTACCTCTTGCCTAAATTCATCAACCGTTCCACGGATGTCAAACTGCTGGCCTTCTTGACCCCTAACTCCCTCTTTCCTCTGTAAGCCCATGAAGAAAGCACAATGTGCAGATGGCCTTGATGAGTCTACATACTCGTGTGGGTGAGGATGGCACTGCAACATCCCATTTGTATCCCGCTCTATCTGCTCGTAAACAATTACAAAACATTAAGGAGAAAATAACCACCCTTTACATGTCATATAGTAGTTCTAAAAGAGTAACACAAATGCATAAGTAATGTAGTACTGAAGCATATATTCTTTCTATAAAATCAACATGAAAATCTAATTTTACCTTAAGAGTAAGCTGCCTAAGCCGAGATTCTACCCATCCCTTCCATGCTAGCAAATCATCTGCATCTGCTGCAAGAATGTCCACCTCCAAATAGTTTTTGTACGCCTCGAAAAAGAGATAAGGCTCAAACAGAGCACTCCACTGGGCTTTGTTCAGCTCAATATCCTATCATAAAACCAACAGAATAAGGGAGCTCTAGTAAAATGTAGCCATTAAAATTGGGGAGGAAAGGCAATTTATGCTCTCACCTCACAAATCCTGTTACCACATTGAAACTGCTCCGTCATAACTCGTAAAGTACTTGCCGAGACATTGTAACTAGAATTCATGCAAGGGTATGCAGGAGTTATTATGGGCATAAGATGAAACCGATCCCGAGGGTATTTACGAGGATCCCAGACAGGAAACCCAAGTTCATTCTCCTCAATGGAACAGAGCATCACAGGATTTGGCCATCTCCATTGTGTATATACCCTGAAAAATCTAGAAACCAGCATACAAGGAATTGCATTGGGATAAAGCTGACATACTCGAGCAACTAAAAGAGCCCAATTGACACCACCAAGGAATCCAGTAACCTATACCCAACAGAAACAAGTAAATAAGAAACAAGATACAGAGGGTAATGTCAATAAGTCAGTGCAACCAAGAGCAGATGTGCTATTCTTACATTTGAATAAACACCGCGTCTTTTAGCCCAAAATTTCAAACATCTGAGAGTCGTACGAAAATGCTACAAACACAAAGAAAAGAAACTGTCAAGTCAATATACCACAACATAAACATGATGAAATATATGATAAAAAAAAACTCACCTCCATATTTGGGACAAGTTTAAGAATTTGATCAGCTACCCTGCACCCGTTAAGACTTCGAACAGTTTGCTCATCCACTTCGAATAGCACAGACCCATGAGAAATGTCCAGATCCTGTTGAAAAGTTAGTTCCGCAGTCGCAATAATGTCTTAATGAATACAAGAACAAGTATACATCCTTATATAGCTAACTGTCACTTGCAGTCATAATAACTTTTGGGCTTACAGCAAGTCTGGATTCCCCAGGAAAAAACAAAAAGAACAAAACAAAACAAAAACAAAAACCTCAGCAACACTGAATTTACATGTACTTGAATATAATCATTTGTATATCCGGGGAAAAAAAGTTGTTCAGAAATGCTCATACGGTCATGTGCATAAGAAAACAGCATAAAACTATGTGAGTACAAAAAGATGAAATGAAATAGATAAAGTCAAAGAAACAGAATACAAACTTACTTCTGGAACAACCAAAAGAGATATACTTGCATAGAGAAGATCAATTGAAATTCCTCGGAACTTGAATTTCATTACTGGGACATGAGCATCAGGAACAGGTTGAAGTTCAGCAACTTCTTCCATTTCAGCCAGGATATTATGCAAAACAATAAAAAAATCTTCCTGGAAAAATATAGACACGTCAGTTAAAGATTGGGAAAATGGCTCGATTCAAAACACAAGAATAACAAAATATGCAGCCACCTCTCGATTCACATAAGATGGCCCAACACACAATGTGTCAATGTCAGCCCCAGGTCCATGTACCTGTCAAAATTGTAACTTAATTGCTATATCTTAAACCATATAAAAAAACAATTGTTTCAGTGACCAAACTTTTAATCAAAAAAGATGAGTACCAGATTGCAATCACATTATGAATGGAAAAAAAAAAATGAGATTCACATTTGAAAGTCCTACTTTCAGCAACATAACAACTACAAGAGAACTGATCACATAATATGCATCAAATCTCTCATAACTAATGGAAAAATGCATTAAAAATTGGGTTTGCATAAACTGCTGCAATATGATTATTGATAGGAGAGTTGCTATGTTGTCAAGAAACTACTTGCTTTCCACGGTTGAAGCATGAATGATTGTGCAGCTATATTATATGCTAGAAACCAATAATAGAAGAGCACCCAGTAATTTCCTAGTTAATGTCTGGATTAGGAGGTCACCATCATCCGCAGCTTTGTCAAATAAACATGGTATAACTTTATAAGCATCAGGGACCTTCATTGTGCCTGTGGGAAAATTCTTCAACACGAAACATAGATCCATGTTTTCACATTCCAGTATCAGGCGGGAAACCATTTCACAGAAACAGACCTTTTAGTTCTGGCTGTTAACCCAAATCTTTCCTTTTAACTCCAGAAAATCCAAGATAATCATCCAGAAAAGATAAAAATCAGTTAAAATTCCTAATGTATGCAAACATTATGTGACACAAGAATTTGCAACTCCACATTTGAACCCCCATTGACTGAGGGTGAGGAAAAACAAGGAAAAATATCATTAAAGAAAGTATCATAAAATTATACTTACTCCTAATCTGTAGGACCCAAAAGTGAAAATGACAGCATTAGCATCCTCCACCATCTGTTCTGTATAGCCTCTTTGGCGAGTTAACAGCTTCACCCAATCTTTCACAATCTGCATCACCATGATCTCGGTTACAACCATTATTCAAAAAATGAAAGCATCTTATGCAAAGAGACTCTAAAACATCATACACTCAGATAAATTTTAAGAAAGTATTATAGGTATGATGATACACTAAACATAAATATCGAGAATCGTGATAACAGCAAAAGGCATCATGAAAGCTTGTCGAACTGCATTGTATACCGAACCAACCAACAGGTAAACCATAAAACACTGCCTTTTTAATCTAGACAAGAGATAAAATAATGTGAGTTACACCACTGACTAATCGATTGGATCTGAAAAACCATCTTTATGCACAGAGTAACCCAGCAAGATTATCTGAAAAACAAGGCTCTACGAAAAAAAGACCAGCCCACGACAAGTAAGAACCAAAATATCGAATACATTATAATTCGAAACCCGTAAACACATGAAACAGACTTCCCTAAACTATTTATATTAGCTTTTAAAAAAAAAAATGGTGGGTGATGCCTCAAACCACCAAACATCAACAATGCCCTCTAATGCAAATACTTTAGAAACCTATTATTAAAAAAAATTAATAATAATAATGCAGCGAGAAAACCATCGTCTATCAATACTAAATATAGGTACTGCAAACAAATTAAATAAATAAACAAAATAAACTAAGACTACTTACCTCTGAAATGCGGCTAAGAACAACTTTTCTCCTGGCAGCTTCTTCTTCGCTCTCATAAAGGCCAGAATCAATCAAGAACTATTTATTTTTACCACAAATGATATTAAAAAATTGTTAATTCCCAAAAAAAAAACCCCCACCAAGATTTGAAATTGGAAAAAACATAAGTACCTTTTCTAATTCAACATTTCGTTGAAGATCCGCATCGGTGGGACCCGCCACAGAGATTGGCTTCGTGATGCCGTACTTCTTGGCCGCCGGCGAGGACCCATTTGTACTCTCAGAACCCACCATCTCAGCCACCCGCCTCACAAGTTAAAAACCCTTCAAAAATTTTGAAAGAAAAAAAGCCAGTGAGACTAAGCTAGAATCGAAAAATCAGTAATCTGAAGAAGGAGGTTTCAATTTACAGGAACTGGATTCGGAGTAAGGGGCAGGCAATTGAGGAGGAAACCACTGAGACCGTGCTGCAACTGAAAGACCTCTCTCTCTCTCTCTCTCTCTCTCTCGGAAGTAGGATCAGTAGATCCAATCTCTGATTCGACGAAGAGACTCGAAGCTGGTCAAACACGGAATTGCAGAAGAGAGAGAAAGTAAGAAAGAAAGATCGAGAAGAGGGGCGCGGAGGAGGAGCGAAGGTGGGGGTGAAAGGCAGGTTGGTTAAGGCAGTGTTTGGAAGCCTTTTTCCTTAGTTGTGGATTATTATTATCAATATTATATTATAAGATTGTGCACGTTATATCCAGCTAAGCTAAGCTTAGATTTTTATTTTGGCCTCTTTTCTCTCTCTCTCTCTCTATATATATATATATATATATATGGTATATTTATTTTGGTGCAAAAAATAAAAAGTGCAATTTTAGTTAATTTTATTTCATTTCTTTTTCAATTTTTTCTTTGTATTGTGTTTAGGTGTACATATTTTTTTTGGGAAGTCAGCTGCTTATTATCTTTTCCACTTGAACAAAATCATTGCATCAATTTCAAACTGAAGGAAATCCATCTAGAACTATACTTCTAAGTATTGATTGTTTTTGTTTAATATTAACCTTCATTTGTAACCCGGTACTTGTGTTCTTATCTTTTTTAAAAAAAAAATTAAATCATCTTCTTAGCCACTTGAAGAACATTGGTATCCGGATTCCCAATTTAAGAGAACTCGTCTATAATTCTAATATTAATTATTGAATTGATTATTTTTGGTATGATACCGTTTGTGATTTACCGAGAGAGAGATCCCTTCTTTAATATTCCTAGTCTGCACATACGATCACTTTTTAGTATGACAAATCATCGTGGAGTACATGTGATCCAATGTCTCCTCTCTCTAAAAAAACTCAAGATCCTTTTTGAAGGAGATGTGGTTTCCAAACCATGCATGTAATATTAAAAGGTGCGTCTATTTTCTTTTTCTTTTTTTTTATTGTCTATTCTTCATTTCTAATTAAAAGAAAACATCATAAAATAATTTTATATTTTATAATTTTTTTTTTTTTTTATGAAATCTCTTGTTTTTTAAGAAACATGGAAAATTTCCTTTGAATTTAATATTTTTATTATTATAAAAGGCCTTGTAATTTAGCTATTCTTTTAATTTGAATTCCTCGTATTATTAAAATTAAGGAAATTAATAGAAATGACACAATTGCCTTTAAAACCTAGTAGGTTTAGATTTAAAATAAATTTGAAAATTGTCTATGTACTAGTTTCTAAACAAATTTTGATCTTTCAAATCACCTCATAAGTGATAAAATAGTTTTTAAACAATTATTTATAGACCCAAACACCAAGTAAAAATGTAATATAAACATATATTTACCACCCATTGAGGGTAATTTTGTCATTTCACAATAACTTTTCTAATTTAGTTTATGTGAGACGGTATGATTTTAAAAGTAGTCAAATTAAAGACTTTTTGTAATAAAAAATCAAATTCAAATAGTTTTTCATATTTTCTAAAATATAGGGTTCGTAAAAAAAATACAATGTTATTTTATAACATTTTTACTCTAATTAATTAACTATTTATAAAAATATCCTTTTATAGATTTACATAAATCCCTTTATATAGCATTAATAAAAAAAACCATATTTATTAGCCTAACCCCCTCACATTTTCCTCTTCTTTTAGTCGGAGTTTGCCCCGTTCATTGTCATTCATCAAAAGAGAGGATATCCTAAGAAAGGGGTATCCATTCAGAAGAGTTATAGCAAACTAAGTAGGAAATTTTAGTCATAAAAGATCCCCAAGTGTATTACAATACAGGGCCTAGTTGGCCAAATTATGCACAAAAAAATTACAATTACCAGAGGACAAAGTTGTAGGATTAATTAGGAAAATTAGATTGTAACACTTTTACGGTAGGACTGAATTTGCAATCTTTTAGTTGTGATTAAGTGACTCTAAGTTAGAAATCACTACTTGGGAGTCTCCTTCGATTAGACAAAACTTGGTGTTCCTTGAAACTGCTTCAAAAATATGACGAAGAGCAGCTTTTATATCATCAATAACAATGGAAGATGGATGGAAGCTTTGAGTGGCCACATACCTAACATAGCCTGTATGATCTCAAGCCACCACAGTACACGTCCATCTTGAGGGCTTACTCGTAACATCAAATTTATTTTTCACCTGTTAGGTCCAAAAGTTCAGTGTTTTAAATGGCAAAATTTTGAGAACTCAAGTTGATTAAAAAAAAAAAAAAGTTAGAGATATTGTTACAACAAATCTGAAGTTGTTACAATAAGTTTGAAGTGTTACAACAAGTATTGTTCTACAACAAGCAAAACTTACATTTTTCTTTATATGGAAACCTTCTACAATATGCCTAAACATTTTTTGTTTCCATATTTAATGATTTTGGTGATAATATTGGTGAAGTATAAATGGAATTTTGTATATAGTTGTTTAGAATATTTTTCCTATTAATTTTCAATCAATTTTTTTTATATTTACCATCTATATCATTAATTATTTCCTCACTCTTTTGTCTTTAATTGATATCTGATTACTTTTTATTAATCAATAAATTTAGATAAGTTTCTGAAATGAATTCATAATCCTTAATTATTGTTAGAAATTGTTCATCAATTAATTAAGTTTCCATTACTTAATAGATTTGATTTGTTGAGTTGTTGTGATCAAATTTCCTGATCTATTGTAATATATCCAAATATTTAAGGAAAAATTAGTTAATTTTCTTAAATCTTGGCTTTTGATTGAGATATGATGTTTTAGGTTAATTATCAATTTTTGGTAGGTTAATTGAAGTTTTCCAGATGGCTAAACTGTACCCAAACTAAGTCAAATGAACAATCATAAATCTGGATATTTTTTTAGTAATTGTTGCAACAACTTTCTAGCAAATTATAAAATTTATAGAAAGAATTTAATTTTGTTACTAATTCTTTCCTATTTTGATTTTAGCAAATTCACATTATCTTGGACGACCAAAGGGGATGAAATTCACCTGTAAAAACTCTGTTACTTCAAGAAATTATTTATGCACTTCATTGAGAAAAATATACTTATAGAGAGTTTTTATTTATAAGGCATATAACATGTTCTATTGCCATTGTGAAACTTAGAGAGCTTTAGGATTTCCTAGATACTTTATTGAGTGCATTTTGTTCTTCGGAAAGAAAAATAATACGTCTTCGGGAGGAGACAGACCCGGACTAGTAAAGGGAGTTCATGTGTGAAGGATCAATAAGACGAGGAGAACTCGCTAAACAAGATTGGTGGAGTCGTTACAATACATTGTGACAATTAGAAAGAGGGAGTCTTTTATTGTATTATTCAATTAGTGTTTGTAACTTTTATACTCTACTAATTTGTTTGATCTCTAGGTATGGTTTCATAGAGTAAAAAAGATCTGAACCACATTAAAAATATCTTGTATTCATTTTTTATGTTCTTGTTCTTGTTGCAATATATGCACTCATTGTTGCAACAACTTTTATTTCATGTGTTATAACATAATTAATTAATTATTAAATTAATCAATTATTTATTTATTTGATAATACATAAAATAGATCTTTCATCACCTAACCTGACAAATGGGGCAGTTTAAGAATTCAATGAATGAGGGCTCAGTTGTGGTAAAAAAAACCCTCACAATACAATATAAAAGTATTGGAAATATTCTTTACATAAGTAATTGCATTTGGTTGAGGATAACTGTGAACCATAAGATCTCTAACCTTCCAAATATGATCCACTATAACAGAAGCAAAGATCGTATTTCGCTTGGAAGGGAGATATATATATATATATATAGATATATATCGAAGCCATTCTAGATAGGAGCTCACAAAACCTGCTGCAGGATTGAGACCCTATGAAAAGGCAAACCAAATTCTTCTGTCAAAGTCACAAAAGAGGAAGATATGTCCCAAAATTTTTGTTGCGGCATAACAAATAGGGTACTCTTGTTTGAAAGATTTAAGAAAAATTATAGTTGGTGACATTTTTAAAATATTAATTTTCATGAAAAATTCTATCAATAAATTTTCAAAGATTCAACGCAGCAGAAAAATAACCAGAAACATTTCAATCTCATAACAGTATATTAGATATATGATTGGAGATATACCTCTTGCTGATATGAAACAACTTAGAGAATGATTCTAACCCCCACTAAATCTTCTAGATTATTCTTGTGTATAGTCACATAAGAGTATCCCATACAAGAAAAGATCAAGTTAGAAACTACTTATTGATTTATAAAGAAATCAAATAATAGAATATGAACCATTCACTTACCTTTGTGAATATTTTCTCTCTAGAAAAACTAATAAAACTTTGTTATGATTTTTGTTTCTTATAAAATAGGTGTCTGAAGTCTCTTATCTATAAGCAAAAGGACTTCATAAGGAAACTTTAGAGTCCTATATACCACAATCATTGTGTTGTAGGCACATGAGCTATTTCCTTAGCAACCAATATTGGCTAAAATCAGGTAATTCCCTTTTTGGGAATATCCTGTTACTCTATTTCAGAATTTGTAATATTTGATTATCTTGATTTTCCTTTTATATTCAGCAATCAATCAAATCTTACCTTGTCAGCTCTTCCTTAATTTGTTAACATTCAATTGACCATAATTAGAATCTAATTATGTCCAAATTCATTATACCAAATCAATTAATGGGAATTATAATTAACTTTTACGGACTATTTTTTCTTGATTGCCTATTTTCAAGAATGATTGTAATATCTAGGTCTGGACTCAGAGGTGTGCCATCTAGCCTTAGACCCAATCATCATCTCTAGTGGCCTGCCATCCTACTCGTAGCCTAGTTTTTTATAAGGATATCCAATCTCTATTACCTCAAAATTCTCCTTAATTATATTCCTATAATTGAAAAATAAGTATAATTAGCTAATCATCTTTGTTGACTTGATTTTGCAATCAACTATCTTTATTATTGATTTGTTTTGTAATCAATATATATATATATATATTACTTTTTATAGGCTTTTAGTCTAGGAAAGTGATAGCTATTCAATAAGATTATACTTGAATATATATATATAGAGCTTCATTCAATGAAAAGACACGCAATTTTACTCATTTCTAAGACATTTATACTATTTTTATAGTCATCACTTCTTAACTGGCCCAGTATATTATTGCATTGTCCTTCATGGGTTTACGACAAGATTTATCCTGTTTTGATACAATTCTCTCTCGGGGCACATCTCCAACACTACTTGAATATAACTTATAAACTTAGTTGGCACCAATTGTTCTAAATTAGAGAATAGAGTATACCTAAAGACAAGGTCAGAGAATAGAATATACCTAAAGATAATAGGTCAAATAGAAAGTGCTTTAAAAATGATATATTTCACCTAATTTACCCCTATTTTTTCACACTATTTTACTTACACAGTGAAAAACACAATAACTTTTAATGTAAAGATTAAAAACAAAGATACACCTGAAGTATGTACTTTTTGCAATTTAAATCTTAAGTTTTGAGTTATGCAAAGTTATAATTTCAAGTTTAAAAATTCTAAAAAATCTCACCATCTATGTCAATTTTGAGTGGTTTATGCTATAGAAAGACAAACTTGGCCCTTATATATTTATTACCAAACAATAAAATAAATGAAAAATTAATTGAATTAAAATAAAATGAGATAAAATTTTAAAAAAATAATAAATAGATGAACTGTAGATAGCAACATTTTTTATGAAAGAAATGCTAATTTTTAATTTGATTTTTATATTTAAAAACAAAACTAAACAAACTTAAATTTAATTATAGCATTTAATGAGGGATAAATATGTCATTTCATATAGGGAGTGTGATTTTCTGAAATTTGGAAGTAAAATTTTATATAATTCAAATCTTTTAGTTTAAATTGCAGAAAATGCAGACTTCAATTTTGTCAACACTAAAACCTATTCACGAAATCATTTTACTCTTCTAATGAAAAATAGTAAGCCCAAAAAGTCCTCCTTTCCCACTTTCCCTACTATTAGTAAGAAATCAACTCGATCAAATAATTAAAATAATTTTAATTCGATAAAAAAGGAACAACAATAAAACTACAATCATATATTTGTTTTCGATCTTAGTAAAAAATATTCAAGTGAAGCAGAGTTGAAAACTAAATATATTAATTTTTACTAGATATTGGCTAAGCAATTTAAATTTATGTCAAATATAATAAAAATAAATAAATAATACTTTTAACAGAGAGTATGACCTCTCTCAAAAAAGCTTAACATATTCTATTTCTCCCTCAAAAAACTCTATCATCACTCTCACAATAGGCCGGAGGGAGAGAAATTTAATTCCCTTCTCCGGCTTCCTTCCTCTTTCATAATCTCTTTTGAGGATAAAGGTTTTTTTCATTTTTTCTTTTAATTTTTTAATAATTCCAGATGTAGATCTTGTTATCTTTTTTTTTTGCAGAATTATAATAGCTCACAGTTCTTACTGTTGTTGTTGTATTTGTGATCTACGTTTCCTCTTTTTTTGAGGAGTTTAAAATTGTAATTAGATGTGCATATACCGTAGTTGAAGCTTTTTAGCTTTTATAAATATTATTCTCTTAAGGAGTCTGTATCTATGTTGGAAATTATTTACGAAAATATGACAAAATCAAAGATGAGCGGAAGCATGGAAAATAAAATTTTTTCTAGATTATAGTTTTTTATAAAACTTTTTAGACTCTTTGTTATGGTATAAATATATACAAGAGATTGTATACCTCAACTAGTGAGTTTTCCTTCCTATACACCAAGCTTTTAACTGAAGAAGTGAGTGGACACCTTGATCTTAATCAATCTTCAAGTAAAAATCTAAGAATTCCAATGGTCTCCAAAGGTAGCTCCAAGAATTTCTCGTTCTCTCTCACTTTTCTCTCAATTTTTTATGTAGCTGCCAAATTAATATTTTAGTCAAAACTGAACCATTTTACAAGAAGGGGGGAAGGGGGGAAGAGCTTATGGGCTCCTCCCTTAAGGGGAAATTTTTAGCCAGCCATAAGGAAGATGGACTGACCGAATTTCACTTCTATTTTAGCTATGTGGTGAGCCCCAATGGCTCATCCATCGGTCTGACATGTTTCTTTGCTTCTGTGTAATTAGATAGAAAATTGTTTAAGTCTAATTGATCTCATGCAGCCTAAGATATTATGTAGAGGTTGGGAACCCAAATGGACTTATTTAATTCAAGCTCCAATAGACAAATGCTCAGTTACAATTAACTTTTAATATAAATGGGCTTGCACTATTAGTTATGAATTTATTCCACTAAAGGTCCAAACTGCACTCTTGGATTAAATAAATATCACAAGATACTTCATAATTAAAATTATATCTATTAGATAATTATACTTATAATTGAAGTTAGGTAAAATTACCGTTTTTCTCCTCCAATTACATCTTTTAATTCTTTGATACAAGACTATATCTAATAGATGATTAGATTTACAAAAAATCCTTAATTAGTAAAATATGAAATTTTATTAATTACTTGGATAAGATTTAAATCATCCAAGTTCCTATAGCTCCTCAATAGGTATTCACTTCTCTATATTAATAGAGTTGTGGATTCTATATCTATAAATATATGTTTCTAATGTATATAATAATAAATTATCAAAATGTCAGGGTTTAGATCATCAATTTTTAATCCTTACCTTTGAACATCTCAAATAATACAAATTATGAACACCAATTCATCACCTATTTAAGGATTAAGAAAGACATATGTTAATTATCAGGTTTGTGAAAATATATTATTGTTGATGACACTTATTACAAAAATATTTTCCATATAGTCCATGTTCAATGTATACACATCAAGATTTTTTGTATATGGTCACATCAATATTGATTAAGACACATTATAAATGTACAAATTTATTTTATTTAATTAGAGAAAATAGATCTTAACTTTAATAATTTTTTTTTATTAAAATAGTTCTTTAATGAATAAATCATGGAATTTTTGATATTTACTATTGTACCAATAATCAAAATATTATCACAAATATTATTCATGAAATATCTTTTATTAAATACCCAAAATATTTAATAAATATCTATAAATAATAAACACTTTTTAGGCATAATCCTAATAATTTATCCAAAAACAACAACAAAAAAAAAGGCTTCCAACATTTCATCACACACAATAATCTCGTGATAACCTACTTGTTAGTCGGTGAGGATTTATTCATTTACTAATGATCCTCCATCTTAACTATCTCAAAAGTTTTTAAGAGTATAACCTGAATTCGAAAGGCCGCAACGAGAAAATCAGTGTATGAAGATTAATGTTTTAATTTATAGGAACTAGATTAGAAGTAAGTGCAACTAAGGATGAAAATACTGAGATGGTGCTAAAACTAAAATACTTTTTGTTGTAGAATGCTCGGACATGACACTTCATGCTTAATATATAGTTTTTGAAGTATTATGTGGATAAGTTTATGATGTTTATTGTCTTAGTTGTTTTCCCTTTAATCCTTCGAAGCTAGGGATTGTAAGGTATTACTTAGTATTCTCATATTTGGAAAATTCACAAAGACTTGCTATTCTCTTCTTACCCTTTAGCCATAGAGTCGACTTGTTAATCATTTTAATTGCATCATAATGCTTAGGATGTGTGCATTAGCCTAGTGGGCAACCTATCATTGACCTAGTGAAAACAAGCTAGGCTAATCCACTTTGTTGTTTTTATGCTAGTGTTTGTTGTTTTTTTTTCCTTTCAAAAATCATTATGAATATGAGAAATAAGAGGAAACATGGATGATAAATTAATAATAAAGGAAATTTAAGGAATACCATCATGCCTCAAGACTAAGGACATGGCAACCATCATATGCCCATAAAGATAAATCTCATAGATATGAAAGGTTTCGAATCCAATCGTTATTAAAATACAAATAGATTAATTATCACCCAAAAAATGTCATTATAACAAAACACTAAATAATCTAAACTATCAATAACAATTTGCTAAATCCATAATAACAAAATAAACTAAAACCATAACAATAATCAAGTATACCTTAAATAATCAACAATACCTCAAAATGGAAACTCAACAGTATAATAGCTCTAAATACTAAATCTGAGTCCTCAAGCAAGCTCCTCCTTCAAATATAAGTACTACTTATTGACTATTCTTTGAATTTGAAAAAAATTAAAGAATAAAAGGATGAGCTCGATAGCCTAATAAGTAACCAATAACTCCTACTGGTTAGATCAAGCATATACAATTTGAAATGTTTAGTAAGTATTTTACAAAATAACTCTAACTTCGAAATCAATACTTTTAAAAATAAGGAAATAAAACTAATTAAAGACCAATTTAACAAAATAGAGAATTTCAAAATTCATTGTATCAAATTTGTTCAATAATTGATATCACTTTCAAATTTTACTCTATAGTTTTGGTGACTATGGCCACACTTAACTCTTGTGACTAAGTCCAAATCTACCACAAATAACCATTGTAGCGGGATATGAATCTACTATAGATAACCTATGTAGCTATGTACGAATCTACAATATTTAACATTGCAGCTAGATCAATACAATTCACATATAACCTATGTGAATTGGATCTGCATGTATAGTCACGGAAGAGTGTTTCAACACATTCAATTATAAAAAAATTAACTAATATTTTTCATATATATCAATAAGATAAAAAGTTCCAAATCATTTAACAATATTAACAAATATAAAATTGATCTATATTTTATTCGAAAGATAGTTATCTCTTGTCAAAAAATTTTCCATTTATTAATAAACACTTGAAAACAAGTTCAGATTTATAAACATAATTTTCTTTTAAGAGAAAGCAAAAAACATTAATAGTAAAATAAAACCATTAGCAAAGATGAAAAGTTACTTACTTGTTCGTGTAACCAATCTAACAAGCTGCTGCAAAAACTTATAATTACAATAAGAATCATATATAAATATTAAACACTTAATAGGTACCTTAAATCAGGCTTAACATAATGTTACCTGCTACCCATACACACACGACATATTGACTACATTATCTTGCATAACCTCGACATTAAAAATTCATAATAATTCTAAATTAATTCTAAAAATTATAAAACTTGGAGGACAATTTCTATAAATGAAGGGGTCCTAAAAGTGCAAAGAACATGGTTGTAGGGTTCATAGATAAGCCCTATAAAGCCAAACAAGTCGCTGCCACGTTATACTCTAATTGCTGAGAATTACAAAAATTTTCTAAATTCGTGGTGTTCATTTCAAAACACTATATCTCTATGGTTTTAAGTCCATTTTTGACAAATTATATACCGTTGGAAAGCTTGTTCGATTAGTTTTCATTAAATATAACCCTATCAGACCAACAAAGTTACCAAGAAAACCAGTCATAATCTTTATTGTATTTTATTATCTTAGACCCAAAACTCAATAATCTATCTAGATATCCAAAACAAGTAATTTTGGAATTATTTTAAACCTTACGGCGAGAGTAATTAATTAAAATATAAATTAACCCTAGAATCATGACTGAAATAAAAAGATACTTAAATAATTCTAAACCCTAGATGATGAATTAACCAAAAAATTCCAAAATAATAGATTGACAATTGATGGGGATGAGTCTTTTACCTTAGAGAATTGAGAATCAACTTTTTCATAATCCTTCCTCTACTCCCAAGCCTCTCAGCCATTTTCCTCCTCATTCTGTAGAGCGTTAAATTTTTTTGTTTCTTCTGTCAGACTCTGAAAAATAAACATATAAGGTTTCCTAGTCTTCAAAGTTAGTAAATTGTCCCTACTTAATTAACTAAACCCTTGGCCTTTTTGTCTTTTGTCCTTTTATTTATTTATATTTTCTAGGACTATACGAGTTATTACATTCTCCCATACTTAAAATAAGTTTAGTCCTCTAAACTTTATGTACCTATAGTCTCAAAATGGAAAGGATATTTTGCTCTCATTTCCTCTTCTAGCTCCCATGTAGCTTCTTTTTCAGTATAGTTGGTCCAATGAACCTTAATATGAGAAATAATTTGGCATCTCAACACTTGTTCCTTTGTATTAATAATACACAAAGGATGTTCTTCATAAGTCAAATCTTTTTTAAGTTGTATTGGTTCGTACTGAATCACATGACTAGAATTAGGAATATATCTCTTTAACATAGAATCATGGAACACATTGTGGACACTAGACAAAACTGGTGGCAAGGTAAGTCTGTAGGCTACTTTACCAACTTTATCTAATATCTCAAATGGGCCAACGAATCGAGGACTTAGCTTACCTCGAACTCCGAATCTCTTTACCTTTCTCATAGGTGACACTTTTAAGAAAACATGATCACCAACTTCAAAAATCACTTCCCTTTTTTTATGGTCTGTATAACTTTTCTGACGACTTTGTGCAGTCAAAATTATTTTTTTGATCAATTTAATGTTCTCAACAATTTATTGTAACATTTACAGTCTTATAATTACCTTTTCTCCTACATCAGCCTAACAAATAGGAGATTTGTACTTCCTACCATATAAAGTTTCATAGGTGCTACTTACAAACTAGCTTAATAGCTATCATTATATATAAATTCCACCAATGGCATATGCTCATCCCAAAAACTCTTGAAATCTATAGTGTAAGCTCTCAACATATTTTCTAGTATCTGAATAGTTCTTTCTGACTATCAATCTGTTTGTGCGTGAAAAGTTGTACTGAAACTTAGCTTAGTCCCAAAGGCTTTGTGTACAACACTCCAAAACTGTGATAAAAATCTAGGATCTCGATCAGAAATAATAACTGTAGGAATCCTATGTAGTCTCACTATCTCTCTTACATATAATTTTGCTTATCACTTAAGAGAAAAAAGTGATTTTGATAACTAAAAAATACGTAGATTTAGATTTACGATCCACAAAAACCCAAATTGCATCATTAATACTATTAGTCCTTGGCAATCCTATTACAAAGTTCATAGTGATACAATCCCATTTCCATTCATAAATCTCAATAGATTGTAATAATTTTGCAGGTTTTTGGTATTCAGTCATCACTTGTTGACACACTGAACACTATGCAACATACTGAATAATTTCTCTTTTAATGTTATTCCTCCAAAAATTCTCTCTTAGATTCTTGTACATTTTAGTGCCTCCAGGTTGTACTATGTAGCTCGTGTTATGTGCTACCCCAAGAATCTTCTTCTTCAATTCTAGATCATTTGGCACACATAATCTCTTCCCAAATCTTAAGGATCCATCTTCATGGATAAGAATCTATGTTTTCATTCCTAACTCTATCTTAGCTTGAATCTTTTGCAAATTAGGGTCATTAAATTGGGCGGCCCTGATTCTATTAATCAATAAAGGTTGCACATGTAAACTAGCTAACTGTACTCCTGACTCTGGTACTCTTACTTCAATATTTAGTTTTCTCATATCTTCCAAAATGTTCTTCGGATTGGTGATCAAAGTTTCCAAATTACCTGAAGTTTTTTTGCTCAAAGCATTGCCTTCCCAGGATGGTAGTAAATAGTCAAATTGTGATCTTTTAACAACTCTAACAACATTATTTGGCTCATGTATTGCTCTTTTGAAGTGAAGATGTATTTCAGATTCTTATAATCAGTATATATCTCATATTTCTCCTCGTAGAGATAATATCTCTAAATCTTAAGAGCAAAAATTATAGCAACTAACTCTAAATCATGCATAAGGTATTTGTTCCTTGTACCCCTTCAATTGTCTAGAAGTATAGGTAATAACCTTATCATGTTGCATCAAAATACATCCTAATCTCTTCTTTGACGTATCATTATATACAATGTGTCTTCCAGTCCCAGAAGGTACAATAAGAATTCGTGCAGAAACTAATCGTCTCTTTAATTCCTGAAAATTTCGTTCACAATCTTCTGACCATTCAAATTTGACTCCTTTATTAATTATTGTGTCAAATGAACTGTTATCAGTGAAAATCCTTCCACAAACCTTCTATAGTATCTAGCCAAATCCAAGAAGCTGCGAATCTTTGAAATATTTGTCAGCTTATTCCACTCCACAATTGCCTTAACTTTTTGAGGGTCAATAGAAATTCCATACTTTGATATTACATGGCCCAAGAAAGATACATTCACAAGACAAAATTTGTATTTCTTCAATTTCGTATAAAGCTTTTTTTCTTGCAAAATTTGCAACACTTTTCTCAATACCAATATATCATCTATGAAGTCCATCATAAACTAATCAAGGAATGGGTGGAACACTCGATTCATTAAGTCCACGAATGTAGTTGGGGCATTTGTCAACCCAAAAGGCATCACTAAAAATTCATAATATCCATACCTCATACAAAAAGCAGTCTTTGGAATATCTTTTGCTTTAATCTTTAATTGATACGGGCCAAATCAAAGATTAATTTTAGAGAAGACTTGTGCACCCTTTAATTGATCAAATAGATCATCTATCCTTGGTAAAGGATATTTATTTCGTATGGTCACCTTATTCAACTCTCGATAGTCAATATAAAGTTGCATGCTCCCATCTTTCTTCTTCAAAAATAATGCGGGAGCTCCCCATGGAGAAACACTTAGTCTAATAAAACTTTTATCTAATAATTCTTGTAGTTGTTCCTTCAATTCTCTTAATTCTGCTGGTGCCATACAGTAAGGAGCTTTAGAAATTAAAGCAGTGTCTGATAAAATATCAATAGAGAATTTTGTCTCTCTATCTAGTGGTAATAATGGTAAGTCTTCTAGAAAGACATCAGGGAATTCACTCATAACAATAATATCTTGTAGGTTCAACTCATCTTGTTGGATATCTCAAACCATCGTCAAGTAGCCTTCACAACTATTTCTCAACATTTGTGTTGCTTATAAAATAGAAATCACACGAGGATGAGTATATTTCAAATTTCCAACAAAAGAAAACTCAAGTTGGCCACGAATGTGAAAATTAACTTTCTTCCCATGACAGTCAATAGAAGCATGATATCTAGATAACCAATCCATTCCTATTATGATATCAAAATCATGCATGTCTATAACCATTAAATCAACTAGTAACTCCTTATCCTCGATAACAATACTATAAAACTTATAAACATGGTCAACAACCAAGGTGCTTCCTATTGGAGTGTCTATACATAAATCAATGTCTATAGACTCAAACAATATATCATGTTTCTTCACAAATTTAGTGGACACAAAAGAATGACTTGCTCTAAAGTCAAATAATATGTATGTATATTTGGAGGATACAAAAATAGTACCTGTCACCACATCATTTGAAGTCTGTGCATCTTACAATTTTATGGTATAAAATCTTCCTTGAGTTTTAGGTTTCTGATCTCCTCCCTTGTCTCCAGTAAGTCTAGTTCCGTGAGAAGGATTGAGTACTTTGAAGAGCTTATGGAGTGTTTGGATTTTTGTTTAAAGGGCACGATGCAAACTTATGCTCATGGCTTCCACAGTGAAAACATGCACATGTGTTCCATCAGTAATCCTTGTCTACATGATTCCTTTTACCGTATCTTGTACATTGAAGTCTACTAGCTTGAGTTCGTTGCTTCTTAACTTATCCACCTGAATTCTGACTCTTTTATGGTTTTGACCTATATCTCTATCTTTAGTTGTTATCTCGATCCTGTTGAGCATCATTGAGTTCCCTCTCTATCAGTAAAGCCTTGCTCACTACAGCTTCATAAGTTTCAAATATAAATGGATCAACTCCTTATTTGATTCTGGACCTTAAACCATCTTCAAATCTTCGAGCTCTACTTTCTTTAGTTGCTACTAAAGTAGGAGCAAACTTTGACAATCTTATAAATTCCGCCTTATGCTCTAGCTTGACAAATTCTATTTCTTTCTGGTGATGGATACTTTTGAGAAAATATTTCTCATTAAACGTACCCTTAAAGTTCCCCTAAGTAAAATGTTCAATGTTTTATTCATGTTGGCACTTCACCATTAACCACCAATCATATGCACCTCTTTGTAGCATGTAAGTGACATAGGTCACTTTCTCAGCATCAGTACTACTCAATACAGTAAAAGCCTTTTCTATTTTAGCCGACCACTTATTAGACTCTAAAAGGTCAGTTGCCCCTTCAAATGATAGCGGTATGAGTTTCTTAAACTCTGACATTTCATTCGATTGCCTGCGCTGATTAACAACATTTTGTTGTTGTTAGTGTTGCTATTATTATTGCAGTTCTTGTAATATCTCTTGTTGAGTTTGTTAACGTTGAACTATCCCAACTAAAGTTTCCATCAATGCATGGAACTCAGCCTGTTGTGGTTCACTTTGAACATTCCCAACACCATAATTGGTATTTCCTTGTTGTTAAGCCTATTGTTATTGAGCTTCTTCATGTTGCCTAGCTTATCTGTTAGCCATTCAATTTTCACGGGATAAGTTCGCCAGAGTCCTATTGTCTGCCATTTAAGCCTTCAGACACAAAATAGATTTTTCCAACATGACTTAATATTCAAGATAATAAACAAAATAACAAAAAGCTTATAACTATCTAGGGTAATGTCTTAATAACACTTATTAATCTAATCTAAGATGAGATTATTATTATAGCTTAAGGTAGACAAAATTAACATTTTAAGAAGGTTTCTAAAGAGCATAACTTAAATAAAACTATATTCTTAAATAAGATCTTAAAATATCATAGCCTAATATCTTATACTAGTTTAATTGTCACGCCCTAAGACCAATGACATGGCAACCGCTACATGCCTATAAAGATAAACCTCATAGATATGAAAGGCTTAGAATCCAATCATTATTAAAATCCAAATAGATCCATTACTACCCAAAATATCTCATCATAATAAAACACCAAATAATCTAAACCATTAATAACAATTTGCTAAATCCATAATAACAAAAGAAACTAAAATCATAACAATAATCTAGTATGCCTTAAATAATCAACAATGCCTCAAAACGGAAAAAAAATAATATAATAGTTCTAAATACTAAATCTGAGTCCTTAAATGATCTTCCTCCTTTAAATATGAGTTCCATTTATTGACTATTCTCCAAATCTGAAAAAGATTGAAGAATAAAAAAGTGAGCTCGATAGCCCAGTAGGTAACCAATAATTTCTACTAGTTGGATCAAGTATATGCAGTTTGAAATATTTAGTAAGTATTTTATAAAATAACTCTAACTTCGAAATCAATACTTTTAAAAATAATGAAATGAAACTAGTTACAAACTAAGTTAACAAAATAGAGAGTTTCAAGATTCATCGTATCCAACTTGTTCAATAATCGATATCATTTTCAAATTCAACTCTATAATTTTGGTGACTATGGCCACACTTAGCCCCTGTGACTAGATCTGAATCTACCACAAATAACTTTTGTAGTCGGATTCGAATCTACTACAGATAAATCCTGTAGCTAGGTACGAATCTATTACATTTAGTCCTACAACTAGTTCAGTACTATCCACATATAACTCCTATGGATTAGGTCTATATGCATCGTCACTAAAGAGCATTTCAACACATTCAATTATAAAAAAAAAAAATTTAACCAATACTTTTCATATTTATCAATAAGATAATAAGTTCCAAATCATTTAACAACATTAACAAATATAAGCTTGATCCATATTTTATTCAAAAGATAATTATCTCTTGTCAAAAAATTTTCTATTTATTAACAAATCGCATAAAAATAAGTTTAGATTTACAAATAATATTTTCGTTTAAGAGAAAGCAAAAGACATTAATAGTAAAATAAAGTCACTAGCAAAGATGAAAGGTTACTTACCTTTTCGCTAGTCTAACCAATCCAACAAGCTACCACAAACCTATAATTATAACAAGAATCATATATGAATATTAAACACTTAATAAGTACCTTAAATCAAGTCTAACACAATATTTAGCCTGCTACCCATGCACACGTGACATATTCACTACATTATTTTACATAACCTCAACATAAAAAATTCATAACGATTCCAAATTAATTCTAAAAATTGTGAGACTTGGACGATAATTTCTATAAATGATAAAGGTCCTAAAAGTGCGAAGAACATGGTTGTAGGGTCAATAGGTAAGCCCTATAAAGCCAAGCAAACTACTGTCATGTTATACACTAAATGTTGAGAATTACAAAAATTTTCTAGAATCGTGGTATTCACTTCAAAAGGCTATATCTCTCTCATTTAAGTCTATTTTTGACAAATTATACCGTTGGAAATTTTATCGAACAAGCTTTCCAACCATACTAAATATAACCATATTATACTTCCAAAAGTACCAAAAAAACATGTCGTAGTCTCTACTGTATTTTACCGTCTTAGACCAAAACTCAATAATTTATAACTTTTAATCTAAATATCCAAAACACGAAATTTTGGTTTTATTTTAAACCTTATAGTAAGAGTAATCAATCAAAATATGAATTAACCCTATAATCACAATTAAAACAAAAAGATGGTTAAAGAATTCTAAAGCCTAGATGATGAATTAACCCTAAAATTCTCAAATAATAGATTGACAATTAATAGGGAGGAGTTCTTTACCTTGGAGAACTGAGAATCAACCTTTCTGTAATCGTTCCTCTTATCCCAAGTCTCTCAACCATTTTCCTTTTCCTTTTACAGAGCATTAAATTTTTTTTTCTTTTGTCAGACTCTGAAAGATAATATGTATAGGGTTTCCTAGTCTTCAAAGTTACTGAATTGTCCCTACTTAATTAACTAAACACTTAGCCATTTTGTCTTTTGTCCTTTTATTTATTTATTTTCTTTTTTTTTTCTAGGACTATACAGATTATTACACATACACTCTCAAAAAAAATGAAAAATATGCTTATTGAAGAAAATACACCAAAAAAGACTGTCCATTATTTCTTCTATTTAGTTTCCATCAATCACCATGAGCTCTTCTTCTTCTTCTTCTTCGTCTTATTCACTTGTACCATCAATTTTGTTTCTAAAACTCATATCTAAAACTCTTTATTGTCACTCACATCTCAATTTTCAAGCTTTAATATTGATCTTGACGATGAAAATAACAAAATCAAGAAAGCCTTTTTTGATTTTGTGAAGCTCTTCATAACCTTGACCATAGCCTCGACTGCTCTATCTTGACCCAATTTATCCTTTATTGTGTAAAAGAGCAAAAATGCTTGGCCAAAAGCTAGAGAATAATTCCTTAGCTTAAGCTAAGGACACTATTAGAATGAAGATGAGATTCGATCAACTATCGAAAATTTTTCAATTCAATGCCCTTTAATGATTTTTCCTATGCCTTTCTAATGGTTTTTCGACATTCGATGGTTTGATGAGACTCAGTGGTCTCAAATTCGATATTTCTAGGCAATAGATTCATTTGTTCAACGAGAATTGATGGTCTCAAATTCGACGGTCCTCAATGATAGATTTGATGATCTCAAATTCGATAGAGTTTCGATGATATTTGATAGGGATTCAACAAATTTTCGATGACTTTTCTATGAAGTTCTCTCAGATTCTAGTTAGTGGCATTTCGATGAAGTTTTGATAACGTTTTGACGGAGTTTCGATGGGCTTTGACAAGGTTTCAATTGATGGCATTTTGATAGATTTTTAATGACATTTCGACAAAATTTCTAATTTGTTTTGATAGATTTTCAATAGCTATTCTTTTCAATGTCGAGAATAGTAGCATTTCAACGGATATTTGCTAGTCTTCTTTTCATTTGTTGTTGTTCTTTCATTGTGCGTTTTTTTGTCAGATGGTTCCTTCATTTAATTTGCTGAGGAGAATGAGGCTAGTGTAGATTTTTTACATATTTTCTTGGTTTAGTTTACTCTAAAGAAGGCCATAATCTTTTCTTTTTGTTGTGTTTTTTCTTTCTTTTTTTGGGAGACAGCTTGTGGCTGAATAAGAATGGTGTCTTTAGACATAGAGATATAATTAAAATTATTTAGGACATTTTAGTCACTCTAGACAAGTATGCATATATTTCAAATATTTATCAAATGAAGTATAAACCCCTAATTCCATAGAGAAACTAGGCCAAATACGCATCACAATAGGTATATTTTGGTCCATATACTCTGATAAATGTATTTTACAATTATCTTTACTATACTTTTGAGTTTAAGAATTGCTCGTCTTTCGGCTCTTTTTACGTATTTTATTGTTTTTGATGCATATTTCAGGTAAGAAATCATTGAGAGAAGAATTACGACTTTTCAAGTGAAACCAAGGCTAAACCAAGACAATTTCGATCATTTTCGAGCAAAGGCAGACGAACGACATCTCAACAAGGTATAGCAGTGCCAACACCATGGGAGAAACTTAGCAGAACTGGATGTTACAATGCCAAGTTGGCACCGTAGTGCCAAAAGTCCTAGAGACTAGGAGCTGAGGTGCCACTTGTCTTGGTGTCGTAGCACCAGTATTGGCACTGTAGCACCACAAGGCACAAATATGTTGCAGAATTCCTAGATTATGGTTGTTTAGCTTCTTCTATATAAACTCTCTTATACTTATCTAATGGGCGACAAAAACCCTAGCAGATAAGGGTTCCTAAGGCTACTCCAAAGGAGAAAATAACATTAAGGAGAGGATTTAAGAAGGAGCAATCAGATTAGAAGTTTTAAATGAGTTTTTCTATTTCTTACACCAAGGGACTGAGTGCCACGACACCACAAAACACAGACATATAGCAGAATTCCTAGATCGTGGTCGGTTAGCTTCTTCTATATAAACTCTCTTACACTCATCTTATGGGCGACAAAAATATGGACGAAAATCCTAGTAGCCAAGGGTTCGTAAGGCTACTCTAAGGGAGAAAATAATATCAAGGAGAGGATTCAAGAAGAAGAAGCAATAAGAATTAAAGCCTCAAACGAGTTTTTCTATCTCTTATCTTTTTCTGTCCTATTTTCTATAGAATGATTATGTATCAATTTTTATATATTTGTTATGAATCATTTTGTATGAACATGAGCTAAACTCCATTTCTAGGCAATTGAAACTCTAATGTAATCTAACTATATTATTTTCCTCTATTGTTCTTAATATCCATTGTTGAGTTGATTGTTTTATCTTGAGTTTAATGCATCTATTTACTTGACCCTTAAATAGAGTTGTGCTGTGAAATCTATATGAACTTGGGAAAGGAAATATAAGTTTAGACATAAATAGAATAACATAAGATTGCCTAGTATAGAGTGAGTTTACATAGGATAAGAATATACCTATGTGACTTATATAATCTTGTATGAGAATTACCTATCTTAATGAATCTAGTCATTTTAAGTTAGAAGTAATATTAACTTATCTAGATATTCACTCATATCTTGGAAAGGAGTTTGTGAATACATTAGGATTCTCAGTTGTCAATTCTAAATAAATAGTTGTGTTTTGAGGAAAACTAGTAGTTGAAGGAGTTAGAGGGTAGATTGTTACCTTAGGTTCCTCATTATTGCTCTTAGAACAAATCCTGGTTACTTAGTTGCATTCTCCATTCCTTTCTTTTATGTTATTATTTACATTTTGATTCTTGCACAAAACTATCAAATATTATTGTTTGGATAAATTAGAAGTTAGTTTCGGTTAGTACTTAGCATTTGTAAATCAAGTACTTCTCGTGGGATCGACACTCTCTTACTCTATATTACTTGTTCTGACCTGTAAACTTGCAGTTGTGTGTTAGAAATAGCCTAACATGCTCTCTTCAATAAAAGTTTGTAAAATATCTATATATCACTTGAAAAGTCATATTAACCCCTAATAAACTATAAGCCTCTCTTCTCTATAACCGAGCCAAAATCTCTTCTCATCCATACCTTTATGCTTTTCTATATCTTGATTACTATACGCCTCTCTTCTCTCTAACTGAGCCAAAATCTCTTCTCGTCCGTACTTTTATGCTTTTCTGTATCTTGATTCTTCAAGTCAGTCGTCATATGAAGAGATAAAATTGTAAGATCGGAAAGAATTAAAAGAAAAAACACGGGAAAAGATAACTAGAAAAAGGAGAAAAAATAATTTGAGAAAAAAAAATCTCGTTTTCATCTCTCATATCACCGTCAAACTCATCATTTTCCTTTCTTCTTTCTTTATTCTTCTTCACTTAGTTCTGGGTATAGTTTAAAATAATATATTATCAAATTTTGAGATGTTATGAGGTCATTTATATGTTGAAAACTCATTTTAAGATTAATTTTTTGTGAGTTTTAACAAAAAAAATTACAATAATTTTCAATGATGTTTCGATGAAAACTATATTATAAGTTAAATTTCGATGAAAATGGTATTTTTGATAATTTTTGATGTAATTTTGATACATTTTCGATAAATTTTTAATGCAATTTCGATGATATTTCTACAAAAATGGTATTCTTAGTTTTATTTCAATTAAGTGGTATTTTTGATAATTTTTGATGTATTTTTGACGATATTTCGATAAAAATGGCATTTTCATCATATTTGATAGAATTAGGTTAAGTAGACAATTACCACTTTTTTCAAATGCTTAACTAAATGTACCACTATTATTAGATTCTATCACTTTTGGGAGGGAATTAGTCAAGAATTCATCAAAAATCCGTCAAAATTACTATTAACGTCAAGAATTTATCAAGAATCCGTCAAAATTATTAAGAATTTGTTAAGAATTTATTTTTAAAAAGTCTCAAAATTACTATTAACGTCAAGAATTTATCAAGAATCCGTCAAAATTATTAAGAATTTGTTAAGAATTTATTTTTAAAAAGTAGTATGGTGGTACATTTAATTAATGAGGAAAAAAAGTTATATTCACCTAATTTAACAGACAAAATTTCAATATAATTTCGACGAAGTGATATTTTTGATAAAATATTATCGAAAATACAACTTTCATCGAAATATTATTAAAAATATATCGAAATTGCATCGAAAATAATGAAAAATGCCACTTTATCGAAATATTACTAAGAATACCACTTTCATCGAAAATACATCGAAATTACTTCGAAATGACATAAAAAATTATCAAAAATACCATTTTCATCAAAATTTTACTAAAAAATATAGTTTTCATCGAAATGTCATCAAAAAACCATAGAAAATTATCACAATTTTTTGTTAAAATTCACAAAATTTAATCTCAAAATGATTTTTCAACACATAAAGACCTCATAATATCTCGAAATTTGATAATATGCTATTTTAAACTATACCTAAAAATAAGTGAAGAAGAACAAAAAGAAGAAAGGGAAATTATGAGTTTGATGACGATATGAGAGATAAGAACGAGATTTTCTTCTCAAATTTTTTTTTTTCCTTTTTCTAGTTATATTTTCTCGTGTTTTTTCCTTTCATTCTTTTTTGATCTTACAATTTCAGCTTTTTATATGATGGTTAACTTGAAAAATCAAGATATAGAGAAGTATAAAAGCATGAAAGAAAAGAGATTTTGGCTTGATTAAAGAGAAGATATGTATATAATTTTTTGGAGATAAATATAACTTTTCAGATAATACATAAATATTTTATAAAATTTTATTAAGAAAAGTATATGAACCAAAATACACTTATTATAATTCATCCTAATTTCTCAATTCCATATATTTTTGCGCATATCTAACTCTACGTTAATGGAATATTTGAACCTCGAACCTCAACACTAAAAATATAGTACGGTTAACTAATCACCTTATGTTTGCTATAAATGTTCTGTATTTTTTATTACATTATTACCGTTTGTTGAATATATTATTAATTTTTTTATTATAAAATTTATAGCCTAATTAGATTTGGGAGGCAAACTATTCCTTCCACGCACTCCAAGAATTCCGGAGCAATCGAGCTTTGCTCAATGCGTCTTTGTTTTTGCTCGACTACTCTCTTCGGTTACTAATGTCGTATTTTTCGAGATAATGTCGCTCTAAAAAAAAAATAAAATGACAACCAACGACACCTTGTGTGCGGGAATTCTTCCTCTTAAACTCGCATTGGTTAACGTCACTGTTGCCAGCCACACTCGAACCGGACCCAGCCCTTTCTCCACATCTCATTGAGTTGAGCTTGAGAGCTCCCAAAGGGCCATTTATGCTCCCTAGCCTATCACCGCTCCTCCACCCTCCCTCGCCCTCCTCCGCCCTTCGGATGGCGCGTGCCTTCCTACGCGCCGTCCCTGTTCTTCTCCACCCCTCCTCCACCACCACCGCCGCCGCATCGTCTCGTCCTTTGGGGCTCGTTCGCGGCGGCGGCAATGGCTCCGATGCGTCCTCTTCGCTCTCGAAGTCGTCGCTGTTCGGGCGGAGGTTCCACGCGCTGTGCGGCGAACAGCGGAGGGCTCTGAGGAGCTCAGGAAGGGCTTGGGCTGCGCAGAGGGACTATCGGAAGCAGGTGGTGAGGAGGCGAGCGCAGAAGAAGAGAAATGACAAGGAGTTGGAGCTCACTGTCAGCATTTGCATCGAAGAAGATTTGCCCGACGATCCTGAAATTCTGGTATTCCTGTATATCTATATGTGTATATATGTATAGGCCTATATGAATCAATGCTAGTATGTAGTGAACTTATAATTGATTTTCAAAGTGGAAGAAGCATTTTTCCATATTGAATTTATTCAAAACGATTTTGCACATTTCGCACTGTTGTTGAGTTGATTATGGGGCAGAGTATTGCGGAATTGCTACGTTTGAATGTTCCGATGGCGATGAAGTTGGCGTTTGATGGCTTAAAAGATTCAGAGCATAAAACAAGAGACACTGCTGTAAGTGACGTTGGAGGGTTTGAAAGTGTGGAGCTGTCCGTGCTTCTCTGTAACGACGAATTTATTCGGAAACTCAACAAGGAGTGGAGGGATGAGGATCATGCTACCGATGTTCTCTCCATGTCGCAGCACATACCTGATCTTAACCTTCCAATTGTGAGCACTAACAATCATTTTCTTTCTCTCTCTCTCTCTCTCTTTTTTTTTTTTAAATTTTGATTAATGGGGTAATTGGTATATCTTGACTAAGTAACACTTCTTGACATGCTTTCATTGCAGCTTATGTTAGGCGACATTGTAATTTCGGTCGAGACAGCGGCAAGGCAAGCAGAAGAAAGAGGGCACACTCTTCTTGATGAGATACGGATTCTCATGGTTGGTGTAGCAATATAATTTGTGTTTCTTGTTTAGAATAATTTGTTTTGTGTTTGCTTGATATGTAATAACCAATGATATAACAAGATGACAAGTTAAATATTGTGAAACAAATTACTGGGAAAATTAAATTCGGAGGTACACTTGTATTGTCTTTCTCACTCCAGGGGAAAGTAGAGCTGTTCCCTAGCGGTGAGAAATGGCAGCATATCAGTCTACCCACCATGCTGCCCTGCCACCACACCACACCCCCATCTCTCTCTCTCTCTCTCGGCCCTCTTCTTTTGTGTCAAAAGTGACGAGATGAGTATTGTCTAATAAATAAGTCCTAATCCATTTTTCAGATATAGACCCCACTACAAAAAACCAAGAGTAAAAGGGCACTGAACGTATCTTATTGAGTTTCTTAAGAACTTGTATTCTCCTTCTTTTTTTTTTTTCCCTTTATTACTATTATTTTTTTTTTTCGAACACCATATTGCCTAAGTTGATGAGTATTACTTAAGCTTTCTGCAGGTGCATGGGTTGTTACATCTTTTGGGATTTGATCATGAGATTAGTGAGGAGGCTGAAGTGGAAATGGAGAAGGAGGAGGAGCTTCTTTTAAAAAGGCTTGGTTGGATAGGGAAAGGACTTATTCAGAGTGCATATGAAGCTGAAACTCATGCCGATTCTAATGTTCAAAATTCAGATGGTACTTTGACCTTTTATCAGTTGAAAGGATTTTTAGTCTTTGTCTTCTACTGACCTTTAAGTTGGATTTTTACATAATTCATTTTATCACTCTTAATTATGGTTACTGGAGAGATAACTTACGTGTGAATTGTTAAAAGACAGGAAGAAAGAAGGCAGCCTTCGGTTTTATAAACCAAAGTTCAGCTATATCTTCTGTGATGTGGATGGTGAGAGCAAGTTTATAATGTTTTTGTGTTTCTCTGTATTTTATTTCGGGCTGGATTACAATTTATGTTTTTCCATGTTTCTCTGTACTTTTCCTCAGCTGGATTACAATTTATGTTTTTATGTGTTTCTCTGTACTTTTCTTCAGCTTGATTACAATTTATGTTTTACTTTTTTCACATTCAAGGTACACTGCTAAACAGTAAAAGTCTACTTAGTTCAACAACTGCCAAGGCTTTGAAAGAGGCCTCGTCGAGGGGTGTAAAAATTGTGATAGCCACTGGAAAAGTAAGAGAAGTCTTTTTGATTCGTTGTCCAATACTGTTCTAGAAATATGCTCTCATAACTTCTATATTATCTTAGATAAACATATTTGCTATAATTCTTTGGATTTGTCTGTGGTACTCCTGGTTTTAGTTTAACTTCATGATGATATAGTGCTGTTTCATACATTTGTAATTGGTTGTGCGTATTAATTTTTGAGAACAGACTCGAGCGGCTGTGATGAGCATTTTCAAAATGGCAGATTTAGCTGGAAAAGGTGGCATTGTCTCAGAAGTTTCTCCAGGGGTTTTCTTACAGGTTTGTTTTTTCTTGTCTGAAATTATAATATTTAAGCATGTTTCTCATAATGTTGAAGTTGAATGTTTTTGATTCTGTGTTAAATACGTTCAGACTATGTCTCCATATAGCTCTTTATCTTTTCAAAATGGCTTATTCATATGTCAGACTAGCTCTAATCTGCCATCTTGAATTGGAAAGACGTTCTAGAAAGGCAGAGGAGATATATTTAATCCGAAGGAAGGCATACTAGTCCAAGTATAGAAAATAAAAAAAGAAAATCAATATGATTAGATTCTCAGTTATTGTTAGGGATTGGAGTCCTTTGTTGTAATCTCTGTTTCCTGTGGATAGCTTATCCACTTTGTAGCAGTTTTTCATTATTAATATAATTTTCGTTTCTTATCAAAAAAAGTGAATGTTGTGAAATGCAAATTGTAATTATGACTGAATTTCTCATCATATGTGGTAAAATTTTAATGGCTTGTTCCCTAAAATGCTTGGTCAGATTTCAATGAACAAATTCCTTTCTTTTCCTGGATTTTTTCAACCAATTCAGTACACTCCCAGTCCCAGGTTAACACTACGAGGTGATGTCCTTATCATCTGTTCTCATTCCAGGGATTGCTTGTTTACGGTAGACAAGGCCGGGAAATTTATAGAAGTAATTTGGATCCAACTGTCTGCAGAGAGGTAATTGTTCTACTCTCTACATCGATAATAGGTCTCTTTAATAGTTCAACTATACTTTTACTAAGTTATATACAATCAGTTATCAATAAACAGTTTTTGCCGTAGCATACGACATCATGAGAACATTTGCGGACTGAAATGGGCTATTAATTTAGACGTGAATTGAATAGGAAGCTATGTGCAATTCACTGTGACTCAGTTGTGATGTACTGGTTGGTTTCGTCGAGTTCTTTTTTATTTATTTATTTATATTTTTTTATATCAAAAGCATCTGACACAGGACTGCTTTAATTGATGGTGAGTAGGGGTCCTGGGGGAAAGGGGTGGAATGAGTATTGGGATAGGGCGAGCGAGCATTAGAAGTTGGCTCATTTTATAGTCACTTATTCAGAATAAACTAGAGTTTTGAGTTAATCCCTAACCTGAAGAAGGTGTGTGCTATTCTTCAGGTTTGAATTTTAATTTGAAAGTGCATTTAAACGTCAATAGGAATTAACTCTTATCTCTACTATAGCATACATGAAGATTTTTTAGTTAGATGTTGAAACTAATTGTTTTGCCCTCAGCCAAAAGGGAAAAGAAAAGGAAACTCTAAGTAGGTGGTTGCTGACTGTACCTAAATGCAAGAGTTATGGGTTTATTCAAATATTCTCTTTTGCAATGTCATGAAACAACGATAAGATTACATATATGTCTTCCAATGTGCAGGCATGTCTCTACTCCTGGGAGAATAAAATTCCTCTAATTGCATTCAGTGGGGGTCGCTGCTTGACTCTGTTTGATCACCCAGCAGTTGACTCACTGCACACTGTATATCATGAGCCAAAGGTACCAATAGTTTCATATTTCTTCTACAATACATTATAAATTCTGTCAGCCCTTTTTCTTTAGCTATTTGTGTTATTGTTTCAAGGAAAAAGAAACTCTATTTTGTTTCCAAAATAATAATAAAATAGGGACTTATAAACATGATAATATTCACAGGCAGAGATAATACCTTCAGTTGATCAACTCTTGGCTGCAGCTGACATACAGGTACTTTTCCGTCTCTCCCTTGCTCTCTCATTCTCCCTCCCTCCTTGAGCTATTATTTATATACATTGCTCAATACCCAAAGGAGGCAGAAGCCAAGTCTGGATAAAAATTTGTGTAACCTTTTGAGATGTACATAATCTATGAGTGCATCTTAAAAAAGGTGCGAGGTAATTGCAGTTTTGCTTCTCTAGTCAATTATAATTAGAATCAGTTAAAAGGATACACTATGCTAAAGAGTTTTGCTGATAAGAAGTGTGCCTAATAGTGTATATCCAACACAAACACTTAAATATGGCATCGGCTTTGTAAATATGGTATAGGTTTTATAAATATGGTATAGGTTTTCTCTCTGGTTTCGTAGAACATTTACTCTGAAATTTTACTTTTTCTTTTTCATTTTCCCCCCATAAACACGGACTTGGCACTTAATTATTAGTAAATGGTAGATGAAACATGTTTGTACTAGCCTTCGTTTATGTGTGTGTGTGCGTGTGTGTGTGTGTGTGTGTGTATATGTAATATTGATAACGATTGGGGGATTTGAACCTGAGACCTTAACAGTGGAGCTTTCAAAATATATCGAAAAAATATAAAATTTCTTTGTAAAAGCCTTCACAATTGATCCTGCTTGGTCCTTAGTCCAACAACATGAGAAGTTACCATAACCTTTTTGCTTCTGGTCCTTACGATGCATACCTTTTGGATATACAGAAAATGATCTTCATGGACACTGCTGAGCAAGTGGCTACTACTCTACGACCCTACTGGTCAGAGGCGACTGGAGATCGTGCCAATGTCGTTCAGGCTCAGGCAGACATGCTTGAAATTGTCCCTCCTGGCACCTCAAAAGGGAGTGGAGTGAAAACTCTACTTGATCATCTGGGAATTACTCCGAAGGAGGTATCACATAGGAAGTTATTTTCTTGGTATTTTCTTCTCGTGTTAAGGAAAAACCACAGAAAAAAAAAAAGAAAAAAAAATGGAATTTCTTGTATTCCACCTGATTGGCAAAGATCACAGTGTGAGAGCAAAAGGTTGTGTTTCACTTTGTCCGAAGTATTATAGCATTAGCATATGACTTTGATCGGCAAGGTTACAAACTCTCACTCTGGTCCTAGCCAACCACATGCTACATTCTATGAAACGATTAAAAACAATATGTTCACCAGCCAGCACAAAATATATTTATGTACATGGTGTTGCAACAGTTGTGATTTAAAAGTTCCTAACACCAATGATTTTGCTAATTTTGATTTCACTAATGCCTTGTTTCAATTATTTAATTCTTCTAGATCATGGCTATTGGCGATGGAGAAAATGATGTTGAAATGCTCAAGCTGGCTTCTCTAGGTATTGCTCTCAGTAATGGATCGGAGAAGGCGAAAGCTGTGGCTAATTTAATTGGTGCCAGCAACGATGAAGATGGTGCAGCTGATGCGATATACCGGTATGCATTCTGAGCTTCATTCATTTGCAGGCGAGAAGATTCAGAATAGAAATGCCTTTATACAAACCCATTGAGCTGACAAGCTTCTCTTAAATTATATTGACTATTCTTTTCTCTCAATAGAATTATTAGATGAGCCTAACTAAAAGATGAGAAGTTTCTCGGCTTTTGCACTTTGGAATCTACATCCAATAGGCTTCTGATGATACTTGTACACGAAGTCAAATCACTATTCATTAAAATTTTTCAAACAATTATCTATAACAGAGGACGGGAGAAAAGGTAGCTTTGATTTTTGTGAAAGCAAAATATTGTGAGAGTTCCTTTGCAAATAATGTAAGCCTGATAAATTATTACAAGAATGATTTCTATTGTTCCTTACCCCCCCAGAAAAAATAAGAAGAAGAAGAAGAAGAAACTATTGTTATTTTCTTTATCAATTGTGTCGCATTTTCCTTTTCCCCACCATAAACAGCATAATTTGAAGCTTATATTAGTTGGCTTATGATGCTTCTTACAATTCATCTCGTATTTTGCGTACGTTTGGAAAGGTGAAACGGAATTTATTTGTGTGTGATCTAAATCAAGGTCTGCACATTAATTACATAGAATGATAGAAACACTAAAATGGTTACACAGCAAGAGGTATTATTATATTATATGGTCAGACAACAAGAGGTGTTTGACCTAAAAAGGGTAAGGTTAAAGAGCACAACCCTTTAAAGAGGGGAAAAAAAGGTTAGTACGTGATTCTTATTCACTTGCCTTCCACCACCAAAAGAAAAAAGTCTATACAGTGCGAGGATTGCTGAAACTCTTGGATATTAAACAAGAGGTGGAGCCCCTTGTATTTTTCTTTGATATTATAGCTTTTGGGGACTGAAATAACGTTCTATGTCCTCTCTTGACAAAAGGGATTTCTTTCTTAGATAAATCTTGTACGCATTTCACGTCTGATAGTGAAGTGAAGGTCCTAGCTTTTCCTTGATAGTACTTCGAAAGCCCTTTCCTGTGCATCCAGTTTTTAATTAGGAATATTTAAAGATAAATTGTAACTTGTGAAAATTAAGATCAAAATACTCACTTCATAGAGAGCTGGGGTGCCATTGGCTCAGAAAATCCATGCAGAAGATGGGTCTCTGCTGAAAAGCATGCTGATGATGCATCATCTGATGAAGATGCTGAACCAATAGAGCTAGTTGATTCTTCAGAGCTGCAATTCATGGTTTTGAACTCCGAAATGGTGCAGCGATCTTTGACATTCCAGTGGTAGTCAGTAATGTTGGGATCATCAGCAAAACTTGTATGTTCAAGTGGATTTGCACTTGTTTTCTCCGCATTCTGAGCCATTGCACTGACAAATTATTAAAGGAAAAATGGATACTGCTGCTTCTATGGACTTATTTTTCTTCTATAAATTTCCTTATCCGACTCATTTGAGGTCTTTCTGGGGACCGTATCTATATATATGACTCATAAAGAGACAAATTTGCTTATTTTAATGTTTTCCTTAGTAGCCTTATAGCAATTTCTTCGAGTATCTTTTCATTTTCATTATTAAGATAGTTGTATCCAATGAGAAGGCTTGGAGTAAGCTAAGCAGGCTTTTGACTTTAATTATCACTATTTATACTTTCTGCGCAACTTTTATGTCGTCATCGGGGGAATAAGGGAACAACAAGATGCCAAGGCAAGAGAACTTGGACAGTTCGGCAGGAGTTAAAAGATGGATCCTCAGAATTTATGCGAAGCTTGTGAAAAATTTAAAGGCGTTTTTTGTCAAGGCACTAGGTACAATGTAATTAACACCGCCCCATTCTGACTTCTTGTAGGGCATTACTGAAAAAAATTCTAACCTTGTCAATTTTACAATAAACTGTTGAGATTATTATTAATCTTCTTTTTAAATGTTACAAAGTCATCAGCCAAGGATCATTTTATGCTTGTTGGCCGTTTTAGCAACTTGTTTTAGTGATTACGTTTTGGATATGAAGATTTGATTCCCAATTGTGTTTGGTGTACCCTGAAGTCCCTACACCAAGAAGTCATGTTTCAGGTCTCAGATCATTTGCCCTGCTTTCAAGTTTACTCGTAAAGCACATTTTACCTTAACTCTAGTATTGCGAAGACAATCAAAGACGACCAGTCTTGCCTTATTATTATTATTTTTAATTTTGAACTTTGGTTAAGATGGAAGAAGTTAAAAAGGTAAACTCTTATTAGGCTCCTTGAAAAAACAGTGGAAAGTAATTGGATTCCCTGCCAATAATCTTTTGCAGAGTCTGCCGCAAACAGTTGCTTTTTAGACACAGGTCACAGATAGCAGTGTACGGTCAAAAGTTTCAAAGTATAGTTCAACGACGTCCCAAAAGAAAATGCCTGCTACCAAGAAAAGAGGAGCATACCAATTGAATGAAAATGCCTGCTACCAAGAAAGAAGGAGCATATAATTGAATAAAGTGCAAATTTCACTTACTTTTTACTAGGAACATCCTAGCTTAATGTTTCTACACGAATTATAAATCAAAAGGGCCTTGTGTACATAATTATGTCAAATCTTGCACACACACTTTCAACTTAGTTTTTGTTCGGAAACATGTCAGAGCCTTGCTGAAATAAATAAGTAAATGCACCATGAAGTGGCAAACTGAAGAACAACTCTGTATTCTTTCAAAAGCAAAAGTAGCATTGCATACTTAGCGATTAACAAAAGTTATATTGTTATCAAACTTGCTCAGGCAAAAATAGCAGAGACAGCAAAAGCTGGAGATGAACAGAATCATAAATAAAAACATATTAGGCGCATCTCTAAATCAATACAAACAGCGCAGTACCATCACAAACCACGACGGAGCACTGGGTTGTATGCAAATTATTTCGGTAGAAGTTGCCCCATATCAGCTTTGGCGTCTCAAAGCTTCTTCCATCTGTGAATTTCTTCTTGCACACTCTAATATGGTTTTATCTGCAGTGATGAAGTACGAAGCAATCGACGCTGTTCAACAATTAAAAGCTACACGTTAATTTTTTATGGCTTGACAAAATCCTCGAACTTGGAAACCCTTGGCACCACTAAGAAAAAAATAACTCGGCCTTTTTTTCTTTTTTAGTTGGTGTAGGGGGATACAGAAAACAAAGCCCAAAATGCAGAAACACTCTAGGACTGGGATAAAAATTCTCAAAATATGTAAGATCTCAACCCAGTATAACTTGATATTTTCAATAGCGTTGAGTATTAAAAGGTTACAGGTGTACCAGCAGATATGATAAGCGCTTGAGCAGTGTAGTTTAGGTTTGCCTTCGCCCAAGGAACCACCCGAACAGCGACCAACTAAGAACACAAGGAAACAGAAATCACCAAAAAAAAAATAAATAAAAATAAATAAATAAATATAAGAAAAGATAAAATCCCAAAACTGCATTCATAAATAGAATGAAAACGTAGTATATAGAACAGTCACCAAATACTTGAGACTTACTAAGCATTGCAGGTCTCCGATTCTATGATAATATTAGTTATTGGAGCTGTTTCTGAAATGGATGCTCTGCAAGATATGTTTCGTGAACTTTTAATTGGTCAACATAACTTAGCCTTATAGCTCAAAGAGCCAAAGCTGAAGGAGCACCAGCAATTTTTTTTTTTTTTTTGGTTGTGTGTCATGGAAACTAGAAAGTGAACAAGATGCAACAGCCACGACTTTTAGTTTCATTTTCTCTATGTAGTTACTTTATAAAAAGGAATATCTACTCAAGCCTCAAGGACCAAGGTTAGCAGACAACAGACCCCTTTTAGCGAAACATCAATTTTTAATCGCATAAATCTACTGTATTGAAACTAAAGCATACTAAGGGTATTAATGCAATGCAAGAAAATCAACATTAAGTGAAACAAGAGTGTATATATGGTGCCAGAAAGAAGAAAAAGGGGTGTTGGACTCAGTAGCATTTCTATTCCAGGGATAATACTCAACATAAGAAAATTTTCAAGTGCAACACTCATCCCAAGAAACTTAAGTATAACCCTCATCGCAAGAAAATTATGTGAACCCTCTCAATATCAGGTTGGCTCTTCTAGTTAATAAAGCAAGGATGCGGAAAACCAGTATAGATGCTATCAACAGAAGGAAGGGTTTCATGTTCTGGGAATTCTATAATCCAATAGGAATAGGAGTGAAACAAAGAAAGAATAAGCAACACACTGCGTGGAATATACTAATGAATTTCCTTTTTTCCCTTTCCTCCAAAACATTTCCGCTGATTGATGAGCTAATAACAAACTAAGAAACAAAAGAAAAGTCTCACAAAGATCCTTGAGGAAAAATTATCAAAGACATACTGTGGGAACCGCGCTGGCGACACACGCAACAGTAGCTGCCTTGAATCCGGCACGTACACCTTCTGCGACAATTATGCAAAAACAATGAGGATTGCACAGGCACATCACAAATCAAATTCCAGACACACACATAAGTTCTCTCTGTTTGGCTGCTTAGAGCATGCCAACACAAATAGCATAAGCAGCAACAGTTCTCACTTTTGGTAGAATTACGTAAGTAAGACTGTAACAAACGAGGTACAACATTCAACGGTAAAGCGCAGTTCACAATTCAGAGACTCAGAACAAGAAAACCTTGAATTGGGTATCTCAGAAACATGATAAATTTTAACATCAAAGCTACATTCAATCAATACTCTCAACTTAAACCCATCATGTAATAGAAACATATCTTCAAGTGATTTTCTTTTTGGCTAATTGCATATTATTCAAAAGTGACTAAATAACTAACTACTGAATTAACCAACCAACCAACAAAAAAAATAAAAAGACGGATATACCATATAGGTTCAATCAAATTGACTACAATTGAGCACTTTTACAGCAGTCTACGTGAAAAATAACGGATCGAAATTCATATTCAATTCCTACCCCACCCCACCCCACCCTTTTTTTTTTTTTTCCTCTCTCTCTCTCTCTCTCTAAAACTATCAATCAATCAATAAAAGATAGGAAATTTCGTTGAATTAGTCCTAATTAAGGACATAAAAAGAAAAACAAAACAGAACACATAATTAATCTTAAAATTTCCTCCATTCTTGAACTATGCCCAAAAAAAAAAAGGGAGAAAACCTTGAGTACACTGCCTGGCGTTCAAAACCTTGCGTTCCTCGACTGGGGAAGGAATCAACAAGGGGGGAGCTCTGTGGTTGGCCCAAAAATCCCTCATTTCCGACGGTATTCCCATAATCTGGAAGAAGGAGAGTACTACTGGCGAATTTTGATTCGGAGAAGTACAAGTAGAAGAGTCGTGATGTAATTTATCGCGGACTGAGAGGGCAATGCTCGCAAGTGGCGCCGGGAATGACATGTCTATTTCTCTATGTTACTAATAATTTAATTAATAAATTAAATTTTATATAGATTTTATTTGAATTATAATTTAACATATTTATTTATTACTTAAATAATTTAATTAATAAATTAAATTTTATTTAAATTATAATTATGAAGTATGATTAATTGATAAACTTTATTTGAATTATAATTTAACATATCTATTTATCACTTATTTATCGTTAGATAATTCAATTATTAAATTAGAATTATAACTATGGCATGCAGTAGGTATACAGATGCTTTATTCAATAATTATATGTATCCTATACCCCTTCTGTCTTTGAATTGAATTCAGAACTAGCGTTACCACCCCCGTTCTCTGTCTATGTGCGTCGCCTATCCAGCTTTTGCCGCGTGGATACATACGAAATGTTGTTAGTGTGTGACCCCTCACGTGTTAGTCAGATCCAGGTAATATAACATGAGTACTTTAGGCCGGTAACAATTTCAATAAAAGAACACTAACCCAAATATTTAGAGTGGGTCTGAATTCACTTTCGTTTTCTGTGTTTTATTTTTATTTTTAAAAAATAGAAATTCTTTTTAAAAATTTGTTTGGCAATTTGTTTTTATTTTTATTTTCTATTTTTAAAAATTATTACCAAAATTTTCAAAAAAAATGGTAACAAAAAATTTCTACTACCTTTATTTTTTTAAACTGATTTCAAAAACTAAAAAACATGCATATATTTATACATAAGTGTCTATATACATATATATATATATATACACGTATATAAGTACGAGTCTATATGACTTTCTTCTTCATTATTTGCACTTTTTTGTTTAAAATAAGTTTGTCAAATATGTTTCTTGTTTAAAAAATAAAAATAAAAAAAAACAAAAAAAATTAGAAGTGAATCCAAATAATCTCTTAATTTACACATTTGACACGAAATTAACTCGAATTTATACGATTAATTAAACTTTATTTTTATCAAAATATGTCATAAAATATTAAATAAGTGTGTCCTAAAAATATTTTTAATTAATTTCTTATAAATAAAATAAAAATAATAAAGTAATGAGCTAATTTATCTTTAAAAAAAAAAAGCAAAACTGAAGTGAAAAAAATCAATTAAATGAACAAATTATAATGTTTAAAAGCATTGTGACATTAATTTGAATGACGTTTTTATTATACAAAGTAACACGAAACTCGTACAATATAAATGAGTTAAGGTGAAATGATATAAATTGTCAGTCCAGAACAATGCCAACAAGGGAAATGGACCTTGCTAGTCATGTGTTTAAAAATGATTTTTTACACGAGTTATTTTTATTTTCTTTAAATGACTTTTTATATAGTTCCAAGGTAGCCAAAAGACTAATTTATCCTTTGAGTCTTTGACCCATCTCCCTTTCTCATAACCTGCTTTTGTTTCAAAAATAGGAGAGAGACTGAGAGAAATTACTTGCTTTTTGTTTCAAAATAGAGAACAGAGAGAGCGAGAGAGTTTTTGTTTCAAAATTGGGGGAAGGGAAAGGGAAGAGAGAAAGAAGAAGAAGAAGACTAGAGGTCGACGGAAAATGCCAGAAAGCCACCTAAAAATTGCCTCTAAACTGGAATTTCAGACCATTTTTTTGTTTGATAAAATTTTATGGTTTTGTAAGTTAGTCAAAAAATCTATGGCTATCACAAATTGTGTAATTCAAAGTCATACATCTTATGACTAATCACAAAATAAGTGATATATTTTAGGTTTCAGCTTGATTATGAAATGACATTTTTGAAATGATATTTTGTCGATTTAGTGGCATTGTGATGAGATTTAAAATATGAAGCCCTTGCATTTAGGAATCTTTTGGGTACTTCGTCAATTTTCATGCCATTATGATGAGATTTAAGCTATAAAGTTTTTATATTTTGGTAACATATTTGTCAAAATCCAAAATTGGTCACTTTTGCAAAAATAAGAATAATGAATTAGCGTTAGTCGACCCATGATAATAAATTTATGACAATATCTCACTATATGACTGATAGCATGTCACAGATTTTGTAACATAGGATGACTAATAATGTGTCAATAGTTCATAAATATTGTGATTAGGAAGAATGATAATTTTTCAATATCTAGGAAAAAAGAAGCATTTTAACCATGATAATCAGTATATCGAAATTATATAGCCTTATAAAGCAATACCCAATCAAATGTAGCTCCAAAAATAGCAATTTAATAGAAGAAACAAACACAGACCTAAAAAAAAATCCAAGACAAATTGGAGTATGAGAGAGTTTTTGTTGGAAATATGGAGAATTGAAGATAGAGATAGTGAACGTGGCAAAATAGGGGAAAATAAAGAAAATGAGTGAAAAATAAAGTTTAATTTTCACCTAAGAAGTTGACACATGGCAAAAGGGCATTTTTGGAATGCAATTTATTTCTCTCACCAAACACTCATAAAAGAATCATAAATTGTCCCTAAAAAAGTCTTTTTTAGAATGTCATTTTGTTCCAAAACACTACATGTAAATTTCATTTCCATACTAACAATTGGGCAATGCTATGTTGAAATCGAATCCCATACTTGGGTGTGATTCACGTGGGATCGATCTTGATGAATGACAAAATTTGTTGGTCAACAAGCTCTCAATAATTTTTCATAGATAACACCATTTTCAGACTCTTCATTAGTTACTAGCTTAATTATTTGACACATATTCTAAATTATATCAAAAGTTTTTAACTTAATTATAAGAATAATACTAGAGACACACATACATTACACTTAAAATTTGTACTTATTGACACTACCTACTCTTTGACCATTCATGTGTAGGATGGTCCTACTTTGAAAAAAACATAAATATCTTCAACAAAAATACCTTAATAGTAAGGTTTTCGTTGGATAAACCCAATCTGATACCTAATTTCTATCTTTAGGATATTTTATCTCTAGTAATGGTAACTGTGTCGAATTAAGGCTACCAAGTATATTCTTTACAAGTCGACTTAAACTCCATATCATCTTTGAAGGATTCTATTCCTTATTAAGGTAACTGCCTAAAATTTAAGGCCACTGAGCACACCACGTGCAAGTAAACTCAAGCATTGTACTCTTTCAGAACTTCCATCGCCGTTTACTATAACAGTCTCAAATTTAAGGTGATATTTGGTACACTGTATATGACTGATTGTATTAATTAAATACAATACTATATTTAGTTGTGCTTTTGTATTGTACTATTCAATATAACATCAAAATTTAATACAATATAAAGAGCATTATTTAATATAGGAAAAAAGTATGTATCATAATGTACTGTAACATAGTATTATATTACAAACATATGTGACTTAATATCTATTCGGATCTTATATATCTATCGTACCATAATGACAAATATTGTAGTTTAAATATTCATTATCAACATACTGATTATAGGTCATTTAGTCAAGTGTGCAAACTCTTTTCAAAAACTTAACAAACACTTTAAAAAAAATATCATTCTTCTTTAAGGACACGTACTACTTTTGGAAATTATAAAGACAAATGTTGCAGTTTAAATATTCATTCTCAACATAATGACTATAGGTTATTCAGTTAGGTATACATACTCATTTCAAAAACTTAACAAACATTTTAAGAAAAATCATTCTTCTTTAGACATAATTTAGGACACATACTACTTTTGGAAATTATAATTTTTCATGCAATCTAGGCAATGCTTGTACATATTCATGATATACTTATCATATCTAATGTGCAGCATATAACAATATATTATAATGATCATAATTACATTACGTAATAGCACGTAAATTATATATAAATACATAGGGTGAGATTTATTTACTTCAGGTTCTTTGAAAAAAATTTTAATGTTTGCGATGAAATATAACATACTCAACTTTGTTGTAATTACATGCCTCTTTTTTATTTTATTATTATTATTATTCACACAACACAACATCATTGTAGGCATGAGATTTTCTTACTGGATGCAAGCTCATTCTATTCTTTTAAAATTTTCAGATAAGCAGTAATTTATAATAAAAGTTAGTTGGCGGTGGGATTCCAAGTGGCATTACAATGTTTTAATCGACTTTCTGTATCATTTCTTTTAGAATTTAGTTTTTGAACTAAAATTAAGCATTTTTGTTTTCATAGATTGTTTGACTACTAAGGTCCTTATTTTTAGAAGTTTTTCAATAAGAAATTTCTTTCAATTTAGTTATAAATATTAAAAAGAAAATTTATGACCGAATTTTCCACTTCTACATTATAAGACAAATATGAAAATTAACATATTTTCTTCCCTATCTCTATCCTCAATTTGTTTATCATCACTTTCTCTTTCTTTAATCTCTCTCTCTCTCTCTCTTTTTTTGTCTCTCACATCTCACTTTTAAAAGTGATATTTTTCTAAATAAATTCTTAAAAGAGGTATTTTTATAAAATTAAATTTAGAAAATGGTATTTTGAAAAGTGGTAATTTTAAAATGGTATTTTGCTAAATAATTTTTAAAAATGATACTTTTCTAAATTAACTTTTAAAAGTGGTTTTTTTAAAGAAAAATTAACTTTAAATGCATCTTAATACAATGCACAACCAAATATAGTATTATAATATAATACATCACAATGCAATATAATATGTTATACTAAACATGAGAATAATATAAATATATAACACATACAATACATAACAATACAATACAATATAATATAGTGCACCAAATCACCTAAAATTATTAAACAATATACACTATTTTCCTCATTCCAAAATTCATGGTGTTACTACATTATATATTTATGCCTACGGGTTAATTTTTTTCAAGATAATGAAAGCATACGTAACCATGCAAATATGATAGAACAATCAATGACAAATTAGAGATACACCAACATATAAAATATACATAATACAATGATCAAAGAAAAACATATATTAAACCTTGAAGTTTTTGCATAAACATATAGTTAGAGGCAACATAATGCAATGAAATGCTTTTCTTAAAACTTACTTGTGAAAAGTAATTGAAACTAAACTTCCAATGAGAGTCAAAACCAAAAATTTTAACTATTAAAAGTAATTCCACTCATTTAGAAGCTAAAGCTTCATTTATATTTAACTTAAATATATAAGCAAAATACTTAAAGATTAAATTTTACAAATTATGTGTTGTGACCAAGCAACATAATATCCTCCTAGGAATAGAGAAAAGATAATGCATGACTACTTTTATTCCTCTTTGTGGAAATTAGATAAAATACAGTGTTTTAAAAAATATTAACACATATATGGTGCCCTATTTTTTATTAAGCTCATAGGTATTTTTCAGGAAAATACCTACAATTTTCCCCTTTCTTCTTCCTTTTTCCTTGCTTAGATTCAAGGAGCTCCATGGCTGAACCCAACACTAAAGATAAGTCAATTGAAGCTTCATAGTCCTTTGAACTTGTCAACGGCATGAACCCAGACCCATCTTTATTGGATTGCACAGATTTGCTCCGACCAATTGAGCTTTCATTTGCCATGCATTCTGAGTCACTCCCAAGAATATTGACAGTTGGTACAAAAATAAAAATGAGAGTAGTTCCTAGGATTTCTAAATCTTCTTCATTAGACTTTTTTGGAGTAACAGTGGTAGGTGGTCACACTTGTTTTTGCTTGGACCAACTATTTCGTAGGAAGATTGGCTCTCATCTTTTAGGACATAGATCTCATTTTCAAAGTATCTTTCCATTCTTTTTTTTTTTAATTAATTTTTCATTTTGATTCAGAGTTCATTTTTTATATTAAAAAGTTGGTATTCTAAATCTACTTACTTTCATGGTTGATTGGTTATGCTCAATTCATCTTATTATTATGTTGTGTTAGAGTTTGATATTTTTTTATATTTCAATATTTAGATGCTTATATGCCCATAAGGTATTTGATGATTTGTTTGAGAGAAATATGAATTCTTGAAAGACCATGGTCGTTGAGTATATAAATGTTGGAGTTTTAGTTTAGGCAAAGAAGTCGTTTGATAAGATGATGTGGCTTGGTAGGTAGCATAGATGAGAAAGTTTCCAAGTGAGGTTTCTCATTTTGAATTTTTATTCAATTTTTTTATGGGTATTTACTGAATTTTTTAGATAGCTATCAATAATAAAATACATATACCGTATATAAAATTGATGATCAATAAGTAGTTACTAGTCACTGATCTTAGTAACTAGCCATCAATTAAAACTAGTAATTAACTAGTCATAACCAACCAGTCTGATGATCATAATAACTAATAATCAATAACTGAAAAAAATAGAAACCAATTATAAACAACATCTAGTAACTAAATGCATAATATTAACTATAAATTAAATTAGTTACTAGTAAGTAATCTGGCCTTGTAACTGGTAACCAGAAACTAGTAACCAAAAATAATAATTTTTTAAAAATGATACTTTTGCTTTTCAAAAAATACCATTTAGCTGCAGTAATTTTTTTTGTACTATATTTTTGCATTATATTATAGTTACTAGTAGCCAGATTAGTAATCGGTTATAAAATTAGTAATAGGTAACTGAATTAATAATTATTAGTAGCCAACAGTCACCAAATTAGTTAGTAGTAACTAAAAAAACTAATGACTAAATGCGTAGTGGTAACTATAAATTAAATTAGTTACTAAGAACTAATCTAATATTGTGACTGGTAACCAAAATCCAGAAAGTAGTGACCAACAATAACAATTTTGAAAAATGATACTTTCGATTTTCAAAAAATACCATTTAGCTGCGGTTTTTTTTTTATATTGTATTTTTAAAATTAGGTATATTATGAATACTAAAAACTAGATTAGTAATCAATAATAAAATCGGTAACATGTAATTAAATTGGTTGTTTATAGCCACCAATCACCAAATGGTAAGTGGTAATCAGAGAAACCAATAACCAAATATATAGTGGTAGCCATAAATTATATTGGTTATTGGTAACTAATCTAGTCTTATAACTGGTAACTAAAAAGTAGAAACTAGTATCTAATATTAACAGTTTTTGAAAAATGATACTTTCACTTTTCAAAAATAGTATTATGTTGTGGTAATTTTTTTTTTTTTTGGTATTGTATTCTTATAATTATTTATGTTATGGTTACTAATAGCCAGATTAGTAATCAATAATGAAACTGGTAACTGGATTAGTTACTAGTGACCAGCAATCACCAATCTTCTGACTTGTCACTAGTTCATAAATCAATAACTAGATTACTTAATAGTAATCAATAATTAGTCATCAATCTTTACAAGTAGCTACTAGCATGAAAACTAGTAAGTAGATTAGTAACTAATCATTAGTATCTTTAAAGCTCATTATTAAACATAATTTCTTTAGTTATAATTACCAGTTTGATAATTAGTGACCTCTCTAGTAGTCCACAAGTTAGAATACTAGTAACTAATTACTAATCTTGTTACTATAATTAATAACAAGTTTAGAAACTTGTAACCAAATTAGTTACTAGTAACCAAATTGGACATAGTAGCAAGTTACCCATATTAGATATAGTAACATTATAACCAGATTGGTTAGACTGATATCTTTTGTTTATTTCGTTTGATGTCTTTTGTTTATTTCGTTTACTATTTTAGACGATGTTAGTTAAATAAAAAAAATCTCTTTCTCCTAAAAAAATAACCAAATTAGTTAATGACAATTGGTAACTGGCGACCAATATATATGAGTAACTAGTAATAAATTGATAATTGGTAACCAATAATCAAATTGATCTTATATAGAAACTAGAAACCAGTAGTCAAATTGGTAACTAATAACAAAATTTAAATTAGTCACTAGTAGCCACTAATTTGGAAATAATTGGTATCCAGTAATTAGACTCGTTATTAGTAACTAGTAACCAATCATCAATCTTCTAGTCACTAATATTCAGTGTCCTATGTAATTACTATATTTTTCAAAATACTTATTATTTGGTGAGATGGTTAGTTACCTATGATAACCTATAAACTTAACAATTATAATCTAAGGGCTTTTCATTCCCACTAATAGTAATATAATAACACTAATAATAAAAATTTCACAAAAAAAATCAAACTAAAGAAATGAAATTATTTTAAAAAAGAAAATTAATAACAAAAAATTAAACAAAAATATTTTTTTTTTCATCCTCCTTAAAGATTAAAGAAAAAAAAAAAGTAGTACCTAATATGCCAAAGGAAAAATAAAAATATTATATGTCCCCAAGAAGGGGGGAAAAAAAGAAAAGAAAAATAATTATAACAGAAAAAATACATATATAAAAGAATATATATATATATTTATATATATAAGCAAAAACAAAAGAGAGAGTATCTCAGTTTGAACTCTCCAGTCTAATAATTAGTGACCTCTCTAGTTATCCACAAGTTAGAATACTAGTAACTAATTACTGGTCTTGTTACTATAACTAGCAACAAGTTTGGAAACTTATAACTAAATTAATAACTAGTAATTAGATTAAATATAGTAACAAGATACCTATATTAGATATAGTAACATTTAACTAGATTGGTTAGACTGTTGCCTTTTGTTTATTTCGTATAATGTTTTAGACGATTTTAATTAAATAAAGAAATATTTTTCCTCTAAAAAAATAACCAAATTAGTTAGTAACAATTGGTAGCAAGACTGGTGATCAATATATATCTTTTGTTGAATATGGCTTTGTTTGTCGCTTCTGCCTGACCGTTCCCTTGAGGGTAGTTTACGGAAGAATAGCTCGCACAACTCCTTAAGCTTGGCATTTTGGAACTGCGTGCTATGGTCGGCGTGTATCTCCTTCGGGATTCCGAATCGGCAGATTATGCTCTTCTAGATGAAGTTAATTGTGTCTGTCTTATTAACTATCGTGTAAGCTTCGGCCTCTACCCATTTGGTGAAATAGTCCGTGGCCAGCAAGACATATTTTTTTCCTCCTGGACTTCTGGGGAGCTCTCCGACAATATCCAGACCCTATTTAGCAAACAGCCAGGGAGTTATGTTTGAATGGAGGATCTCGGCGGGTTGACGTTTCATCGGAGCGAACCTCTGGTATTTGTCACATTTTTTTACGAATTTGGTTGCCTCCGTCATCATGTATGGCCAAAAGTATCTGGCCGTTAGAGCCTTGTGGGCGAGGCTGTGCCCGCCCGAGTGGTTGCCACATACTCCCTCGTGGATCTCCTCCATCAATTTTTGTGCTTCGACGGGGCCTATGCATCATAGCATCGGACCCATTGTCGACCTCCTGTATAACTGTTCACCTACCATTGAGTACCTGACAGTTTTTAGTCTGACTGACCTTGCTTCCCGGGGGTTTTTGGGCAGGTTCCCTAACGTCAAATATTGCGTGATGGGCCTCATCCACCCTTCGTCAGCAGCGCTAGTCGCGAATACGTGGTGCACAGGGGTCTGCGGTGGGTCCGTCATGCCTCCGCCGTCCAATAAAACCTCTATGCTTTCAGCGGTACCCCCGATTGATGCATTCTTAGCCAGCCCGTCAGCCCTCTGGTTCTTCTCCTTGGGGATCGGCTCGATATTGAAATTGGCAAAGCGGGCTTTTGCCCCCATCACCTTGGAGAAATACCTGTGCAACCTCGACTCTTTTACTTCAAAGTCTCCCCTGACCTGACCCGCGATCAACTGCGAGTCAGTCTTCACGGCGATGTCCTCTACCCCAAAATGTAGTGCCAACTCGAGGCCTTGCAANGTCTGGTTTGGCCAAGATTTGGCGGATGGAGAAATCCATATATACAGTGACCGAGTGCGCTTCAAAGTACTGCCGGAGCTTCCTTTTAGTGTTGACTAGAACGAGGACCAGCTTTTCTGCCACACTATATCGGGTTTCGGCGTCTAGGAGCATGCGGCTTATATAGAACACCGGTTTTTGTTTACCGTCTTGCTCGATGAATAGTACGGCGCTGATCGCTACTTCAGACACCGCCAAATAAGTGTACAGATGCTCCCCTTCCGATGGGGAAGCTAGGATAGGTGGGTGACTTAGATACAGTTTGAGGTCTGCCAATGCTTTGTCCTGTTCTTCCCTCCAAACGGCCGTAGAATTTCTCCTCAGGCATTGGAAAAAAGGCTTGCATCGGTCAGACATCTTGGATACGAATCGACTGAGGGCGGCTACTTTCCCGGCCAGGCGTTGGACCTCTCGAACCGATGAGGGCCTTTGCACATTCACGATCGAGGTTAGCTGGGTCGGGTTTGCCTCGATACCCCTTCGGCTCACGATGTGTCCCAAGAATTGCCCAGAGGATACCCCAAATGCGCACTTCTTGGGGTTCAGACGCATCTGATGCTGCCTCAGAATCCGAAAGCATTCGTCTAGATACTTCAGATGGTCTGAATCCTCCTTGCTCTTCACGACCATGTCGTCAATGTAGACCTCCATAGTTTTTCCTAGCAGCCTGGCGAACATCTTATTCATGAACCTTTGGTAGGTCGCCCCTACGTTTTTCAGGCCAAACGGCATGCGCTTGTAGCAGTATAGACCTCGCTCCGTGATAAAAGCGGTGTGGATCTGGTCTTCCGCGTATAAGGGAATCTGGTTGTATCCAGAATAGGCATCCAGAAAGCTCATCCTGTTGAATTCCGCCGTCGCGTCTACCATTTGATCGATTCTTGGCAGGGGAAAACTATCCTTTGGGCAGGTCTTATTCAGGTTAGTGAAGTCTATGCAGATACGGTCGTCACCGTTTTTCTTTTTCACCACTACTGGGTTGGAAACCCACTGCGGGTACATGCATTCCCTGATTAGGCCACTCTCCAGTAGCTTTTCTACCTCCTTATTGATCGCCTTATTTTTCTCTGGTGCGAATCTTCGGGGTTTCTGCCTGACCGTGGGGAAATGGGGGTCTATATTCAGTCGGTGGCAGGAGTGCGCGGGGTCTATCCCCGGCATATCATCATGGGACCACGCAAAGACGTCTTCATTGTGCCTTAAGAATCCCAACATTTCACTCCTCTGTTCCTCGGGCAATAAGGCTCCGATTAGGATCACCTTCGCCGGTTCTTCCTCTTTCAAAGGGACCGCTACCAGCTCCTCGATCGTGGACTACGGGCCGTCAGACTCTGCTTCGACTTGTCTCATGTATGCTGGCAGGCGGTCCTTTGGTTGTTATCCATCTCCGGCTGCGGCGCTTGCACTCGTGTCGACTCCCTTCAGGGCGGCCGAAAAACATTTCCTTGCTGAGGCCTGATCCCCCTTGATGTCGATCGTGTACGTGCCGTCCTTTGACTGACATCTTAAAACTTGATGGAGGGTGGAAGCGACCCCATGCATGGCATGGATCCATCCCCTTCCCATGATGACATTGAAGGAAGAATGGCAGTCAACAACGATGAAATCCATGTCCACGCATCTTTCGGCTGCGTAGACATTAAGGGTAATGATGCCTATTGGGCAGACTCTGGTGCTGTCAAAAGCAAAAAGCGGTTGACAGGTTGGCCTGAGTGCGCTCCTATCCAGACCCATATTTTTGAACGTGTTGAGGAATAGGATATCGACACTGCTCCCACCGTCGACCAAGACCTGTCCAACCAGCGCGGAGCCGATCTGCAGCTTGATCACCAGGGCGTCGTCGTGAGGCTGGCGTACCGTGGTTAGGTCTTGCTGAGTAAAAACGATGGGGGCGGCGGATGTGCGGTCTTCTCCTGACATCAAGTGGTTGACGGAGTGGCCCATCCCTTTTAAGCGCTTCGCCCTGCCCTCTGCTCTTTTGAGGCACTTCTGTTTTTCTTCTTGATCGTGGGTCGGCTCAGGCCTGCCCACGATGGTCGGCACTATCCTGAGGGTCTGCTCTCCCGACCCCGAAGCTTGGACCTGCTTCCCTTTCTCAGTCCTGGCAGTGTCTTGTCGCGGCTGGGCTTCGTCGGTTTTCACATACTGCCTAAACTTGCCAGCGTGGATCGCCAACATGACCTGGGCATAAAGATTGCGGCAGTGGACGGTGTCGTGCCCGAAATCCTTGT
>JXTB01000068.1:925140-1092660 GCA_002914805.1 Parasponia andersonii
ATCCAGCTTCTGCCCCAGATCTGGTCGTTCATCTCGGGAGCTTCCTTCGGCATCAGGACGGGTGCTCCTGGTTGTCATTCTTGAAGGTGCCATCACACGTTGTATGGCTTTTTTGTTCGGGGAGGGCGTGGTTGCGAGTTTCTTACTCTCTTTTCCACGCTCAACCGTTTCCCACAGACGGCGCCAAACTGTTGGAGCGATTTCTCACCAGCCGTCCACGTGTCTCGAACTGCTGACGCTGGATTCTCCAACTGTCCATGTGTCCTTGCTGTCTCAAAGCTCTCTGAACTCCAAGCGAGATTGGAGAGGCGGGGGTGGTTACCTGCAAAGACTCTCCGATGCTTAAGTCAGTAGTTTTTCTTTGTGTTTGGTAGCAAGGAGTAATATTTCAGTTTGAATATCTATCTCTCTATGGATCTCTGCCTGTTTTCTTTTCGTTCACAGACTGTTTTATATATATTAGTTTTGTTGTGCGTACATGCCCCTCTCGGGAATGCATGGCTTCAATATATGTAGTCTTGAGATAGTGAACAACCCGGTTCTCTATCTCTAGAAAAAAAAAATGAGTACCTTTCACCTCAAGGTCTTTTTTAACCGTCACAGGCTGAGATTTCTGTGATCTCTTCTGTGCTACCGTGGCCTGATTTTCGCCGCCTCCTACAGCTTCAATCTGTCAGGAGTAAGATTTGGGCAAATCACCGTTCTGTCAGGACGGCTTGTCCCTGCGCACACACCTACCCAGAAACGCATTAAATGCTCTGTCTGGGTCTAGAGCCGTGGGGTTGCTTTCCATTGTATCCAGTTTGAAGACCCTTGGGGCTTCTGACCCCTCCGACTGTTGAGGTAAGAGCCACTGTTCCCAGATAGCAAACCCTTGGGGCCTCTGACCCCCAGCTGTCGTGGTTAGGGTCTGACTGGCTGGACCGTCTAGGGTCAGTGATGGGGACCTTAGGGCTTCTGTCCCCTCCGACTGTTGAGGTAAGGGCCGCTGTTCCCAAATAGCAGACCCTTGGGGCCTCTGATCCCCAGCTGTCGTGGTTGGGGTCTGACTGGCTGGACCGTCTGGGGTCAATGATGGGGAGCTTGGGGCTTCTGACCCCTCCGACTGTTGAGGTAAGGGCCGCTGTTCCCAGACAGCAGACCCTTGGGGCCTCAGACCGCCAACTGTCGTGGTTGGGGTCTGACTGGCTGGACCGTTTGGGATCAGTGATGGGTTCTGCCCTAAACTCGGACGGCCCAAATGCTGATGGTGAGATCACGTGTGATCCGCGTGACCTTTCTCGTGGTACAAGGTTCAGGAACGGACCCCACACTGTGTTTAAACAAAGGTTGGAGAGTTAGTAAACCTTAAAAATTTTCTTATTATTTATCTTTTATTTATTTTTCATGCTAATTTAGTTGCTTTGTTTTATTTCTTAAAAATCTATATTTTGGTTACTTAGATAAAATTAGAATTGTGATAATTTTAATATTTAGTTTAGACTTAGTAATCAATACTCATGTGTTCAATACTCTAACTCATAAATCTATACTATTTGTGACTGTGTGCACTTGTACAAGAATGTATGAGTATAATTTATAATTGCACATTCTAATCAATATAACCCTTTTGTTATAATTGTTAAATTTTTTTATAGAAATAAATAATTTCTAAAGCAAATAGTTTAGTAACTATAATTGAGAACGAAATTTTAAATTTTTAGACTATCAAGAATTATGTCATTATTATAATAATAATCATTTTATCACAGATCGTTAAAATTTTAACAAAATCAGTCATACGCAAAGGCACACGATTTAGTAATTATACCGCGGACCATGTTCTAACTCTCAAAACTAAACATTGCCCAATCATACACTTACACATAATTGTTTATCGACCACGACTAATCTGGTCAAGCTCGATTAGACCAAGTCGAGAAAGTCATTTGACTATCTTGACTTGGTCTACTCCGGTGAAGGAAGGTGCATTTTAGGGTTTTTACTGGTTAAGTGAGTAAAAATAAAAGTAAAAATAAAAATAAAAAGTAAAGAAAATAAAATAAAATAAAAAAGCTAAATGCACCATTTTCCACCGTTTCAGGGAAAAGGTGAATAAGCTTTCAGTGCACCGGACCACAGACAAATTCATTACCTCTCCCCCGCACTGCTAGGTAGTAAGGGAGTCAACTGAGTCAGGCAAAACTCGGTCCAACTCGCCCTGGCTCTTCTTCACGGCCACCATCATAACCGCCAAAAGCTCATTGACCTCCTGCTACGATGCCCATCCCGGCTTACCATGCGACACCTGTACGAAATCCAAGCCCAAGTCACCACCAACCCGATCCCTTCCATCGACCCAAACCTCATCGCCGTCAAGCTCATCGGCGTGAGCGCCTCACGCGCTTGCCACCGCCACGGCACGCTCATCTTCACCCACTTCCTCGCGAGCCCCAACATATTCGCCTGCAACGCACTCCTCAAAGCTTTCGCCCAAAACAATGACTGGCTCAGCACTTTACGTTACTTTAATGCCCAGCTGGTTCTGCCAAACGCACCCGACCCGGATGAGTATACCTTCACCTCGGCCCTTAAGGCTTGCGCTGGCCTTGTCCGAGAAGAGGAGGGCCGGAAAATTCATGGGTTGGTGACTAAATATGGGTGTGAATGGAACCTTTTTGTTAGAAACTCGCTCGTTGATTTGTACTTCAAAGTGGGTTGTTTTGGGATTGCGCATAAGCTGTTTGATGAAATGCCTGTGAGAGATGTTGTTTCTTGGAACACTTTGGTATCTGGGTTTTGTCTGAGTGGACAAGTTGAGAAGGCCCGGATTGTGTTTGATGGTATGGTGGAGAGAAGTTTGGTTTCTTGGTCGACGATGATAAGTGGGTACGCTAAGGTGGGTGATTTGAAGGAAGCTTGGCGGCTTTTCGAGGCGATGCCGGAGAGGAGTGTGGTTTCTTGGAATGCCATGATTGCTGGGTACGCCCAGAATGAGAAGTATGCTGAAGCAGTTGAGCTATTTCGGGAGATGCAGCAAGTTGGAGGCTTGGCTCCAAACCACGTGACGCTTGTTAGTGTTTTGTCTGCTTGCGCTCATCTTGGTGCTCTTGACTTGGGGAAGTGGATTGATAGGTTTATAAGAAGGAAAAGGATGGAATTGGGTCTGTTCTTGGGGAATGCATTGGCGGATATGTATGCGAAATGTGGATGTATAACAGAGGCCAGAAGGGTTTTTGATAAGATGCAGGAGAGAGATGTCATATCATGGAGCATTATTATTACTGGATTGGCTATGAATGGCCATGCGGATGAAGCTTTTGAGCGCTTTGATAATATGATTGAACATGGGGTGATTCCAAATGATATTACTTTCATGGGGTTATTAACAGCATGCACTCATGTTGGCTTGGTCGAAAAGGGCCTTAATTATTTTGATATGATGGATCAGACGTATGGAATCATTCCCAAGATTGAGCATTATGGATGCGTGGTTGATCTTCTCAGTCGTGCCGGCCGCCTTGATGAAGCGGAGAAGTTAATCAACTCGATGCCGGTAAAGCCTAATGTCATTGTGTGGGGTGCATTGCTTGGTGGTTGCCGGAAATACAAAGATGCGGAAAGAGGAGAACGTGTTGTCCACCGGATTCTTGAGCTGGAATCCGATCACTCCGGAAGCTATGTTTATCTTGCTAATATTTATGCTTCAATGGGTAGGCTGGACGATGCAACCAAATGTAGGTTGAAAATGAGGGACAATGGAGTAATGAAAATGCCTGGTTGTAGTTGGATAGAGGTGGATAATGTGGTATATGAGTTCTTCATGGGTGACTTATCACATCCTGAGTCAGATAAGATATACTCGATGGTTAGAGAACTGAGGTGGAAGATGAATTTAGCCGGGTACAAACCAAAGACGGATCTTGTGGTTCACAATATAGACGAAGAAGAGAAGGAAGATGCTTTATCTGTTCATAGTGAAAAACTGGCGATTGCATTTGGGCTAATTAGTACGAGTGAGGGAACCACAATTCGAATTGTGAAAAACTTACGAGTTTGTAGTGACTGCCATGATGCAACCAAGATTGTCTCTAAAATTGTTAACCGAGAGATTGTTGTGAGGGATCGGAGCCGCTTCCATCATTTCAGAGACGGTAGATGCTCTTGTAATGATTATTGGTAGCAAGTAGTAACTAGTTAGAACTTTGAATTGGAAAATTTTGAATTCCAAGGATACAGCAAACTTTGTTTTTCCTTTTTTTTTTCATCTGCGTGACAAGCCATAAGTTAATCATAGTAATGTGCACTTGATAAGCAAATTCTCCGGTGTTTCCTCAACAAAGCAGGGGTTTAAGTCTTTCTCTGCCTATAAAGGTCTATATTGGCTTAACAATTTAACTCTCGATGGAGCAATTGCTGAGTACTTAGCAATAAAGCAATGATATACATGTTAACCCGTTTGAAATTATGGGATCTAGGTGGCAATTCTTTTATTTTGAACCACAATTTTTTTTTGGGCTGGAAAAATGGCGATTCTTGACAAGCAGTTATATCTTTATTCATCCCAAGTGATTAGATTGGTTGCATTTCCAAGTGTAAAAGATTCACCAATTTTTGAGTTGTTGAATCTACCTTACCCTATGCGACAGCGTAACTCAGATTTCCAATCCAAATTTGTGACATGTAAGCTACAGCAAGACCCAAAATATTATTAGCGAGAACCATAGGTTGGTCGATTAAAGTGAGAACAATCAGACTATCAAGTCCACAAGGTGGTCATTGGATTGATTCAACTGGAATGGTTGTGCAGCTTCCACCATAATATCTCATTGAATGCATTGTTCAGGTTTAGCTGATTCCACCAAAAATTGATTTTTGTTCAACAGATTATTAAAAACATACCAAACAAAAAATTTGGTTTTCGTTCAGCAGATTATCAAAAATATACCAAACGCCAATTGGGACAAATTATTCTTTAATCACAATGGAGTGGAAAATGCCATCCCAAAATCCAAACTGGCCTGAAGACTTAATTATGCATGCACAAACGATGGAAATCATGAGAAACACTAGGCACTCAGCATGACTATTGAGTTGTAACGCATTTTCGGTGACGGATTCGTAAAAGTTTCTGCCTTATTTGCTCCTCTTTAATTTTTTTCATTCAAGATTTTCTTCCTTGTTTCAACATCGAGGAGTTTCAAACTTCAATTTTGCACCAATAGAGAAACTTTTGGTGGTTAAGCAAAGAGAAGAGACAACCCGATATGTGAATGCCCACCAATTGTATAGCAAACAGATCAAAGACAGTCAGGATAACATGAGGTGTCAGATTCGAAAGATCCATGTATTTTACGCAAATCAGACCATGCAGCATACGATTTTCAATCTTTCACCCACAAAATATTGTTCTAGACAAACTCCACGCCCAAGTGTTCAAGGCATTCCAGATAGATATAAGTTACAGTACTGGATGCGATAAGAAAAAGAAAGAAAGAATCGTAAAATAAGAACAGTACCATTCACAAAGGAAATCACTTTCCAGATATCTGAAAATGAGAAAGCAAATGATCCATCCATAGATACAAGATCAGTTTCTCAAGCGGCAACAACTTTGTTTCCACACCAAGCTCTCCATAATTTTGGATATAATATCAACTCTGAAATCTGCAACGTTCATTTCAGAAGAGTTACCCTTCCAGAAGAAAATAAAGGAGTTGCAAATAATACTATTGGGGACTGGAAGTAATCAACTTACCAAAGCAATTACACAACTACAGACCCTGCTCAATTAGGTAATCTCCAAGCCTTTCAACGATCATGTTGCACTGACCAGGAGTCAGGGGCTCCTCGTATATACCAATGATCAAGGCCTGATTGGTCTTCTTAACAGTAACACCTCCGGAGCCCTAATATGTGAGAGATGAATCAATCAAAGTGCAAGCGGAATATAAAAAATTACACCAAATTAAGTACTTTCATTGGTTCTCAATTCAAACTATCTTTGAACTGAGATATGTAAAGTCCATATATAGGTGATCCCAAAAGTTAAAACTTAAAGATTTTACTTTTATATCATACATACAAAGAAGTTATATTTTTTTGTGTGCACCAATACACAAGAATTTTACAAGTCGGAAGAACTGAGATTAGAATAAGAAAGATGAAACCCTTATATCTGTACCTGATCATGTAAGGACTTTTACAATCAGATCTAAGCTATCAATTTAAATTAAAGGAACACTTAAAAGATGAACGTGTGTGACATTTTGTGTAAGAGTTTGGATTTAGGACCCTCAACCTCCATTACTGCATTTGTTCGCCGTATGCAATATGACAATACAAAGTTAGTAAAAGGTTAAAGGTTCAGTGGAGTCAAGTAGAGTTGAACAAAACTGTATGTCAATGAATTTGCTCCAAGATAGGCAGCTGTGCTTACGGCTGCACAATCAATATGTACAATCAACTTGAGATTACCACAAGTGAAACACAATCGCTGATAATAACGACACTAGTGATTGGAAAATTCCAAGGTGTGCAGTGATAACCACAGCCATCCTGACTATCAAGACCAGAAAATGACCATGACTGGTGAGAAAACAACTTACTGGCAAAACATTGCGTGATTGTAGTATAACTCCTCAAAGACATCCAAATATTAGGTTCAAATAATGATCCAAACCATGCATCACAATATTGATGAACATATGTTGGTAAACTAATACGAAGGCAATATTAAATAATGTGTGACAAAGCAAAATGCCAAAATCTCACCTTCTTTCCTCGTATCACAGCACCAGCTTCACCTTGGATCACCATATACTTTATGCCACCAAGGAATAGTCCAGTTGGAGCAAGTGATCCAGGTTCCTCAAAATCTTTCACAATGGCAGCTATTTCTTCAGGCTTAAACTATAGCACCCCACCGAAAAAAAAAATACAGTTAGCATACTTATATATTGATATATACATACATATATATATATATATACACACACACATATAATCATCCTAAAAACATACGCACACACACATATATTGTAGTATTCACAAAACCCACAATCTGGATCATACAAATTCCCAATCAAGATCAATAAATATACGGAAAATTTTATGAAACCAATCATAGAATCAATTCGGATATCCATTAAGGGAGGTAAACAATACAAGACCCATGTCATAGATTAATCCAAACAAAAACTAGAGACCGTGCATGGTACTGGGCTGATCCGATTGAACAAGATTCGCTAAAATCTGATCAAACCCAGATCTGAAAAATCACATAAATCTGAAAATTTAAAGAATACCCAGAAGAAAAATTACGAAATTGACCTGAGGAAAGGTATCGCTCTGAGCCCAAACGCTGCCCTCTTGGCCGATTATGGCCGCTGAAGAGAGATGGCCGCCCTCGATTTCGCACATCAAGTGATTGTCAACGTACTCTTGCCACGACATCTTCGTTCAACAACGATTGATCTCCTCCGCTTCTAGGGTTCGTTTTTCGCAAGCTTTGGCTATGTCTTTGGGTTTCTGAGAGAGTAGAACTCTTTGGGTTCTGAGAGAGTAGAACTATCTGGAGCGAAAATGGATTACAGGAGGGAGCGACTTTGTGATTGTTTGGCCAAATAGTTGGTGGTGTTGCTTTTGATGCTGCTTTTGCTAGAGCGACAGCGCTACTGTCACCGCAAACACGCGTGGCATGTTTTTATTTGTCAGTTTTCGTTGTAGAATGAGACAACGACATGTCTTTTTAATCTGTAAAAGAGTTTTCCTTTTTATAACGACAGGTCGCTTAGTGTTAATAACGACACGTCGTTTATTTAAAAGGAGCGTTGATGAGGCTATAAAGTATAGACCAATCAAAAGTCAAAAACAGGTATTTGACTCCCGCCTCATGTTTTTGGCTTTGCCTTTTAAAAACCGACGACTTGAGTTTGGGCGAGTGCCCTTCCGCTACTGGTTTCCCAGTTTCCACCGCAGCCACTAAAGTCACCCAAAAGTTCAAACCCAAAACTCCCAAATAGCAACCACATGTTTAGAAAAAATAAATAATCTATTTTAAATAATACTCTTATTAAAATAAATTTGTAGGCTTTGTGATTTTAACGAATAATTAGTCATTTTACCTTTTGACATTTGCTAGTAGTATAAATTTGCTCATTTGTTTTTTATTTAGTATTTAAGTGTCATTATTCATTAACTGTATAAGTATTGATGTGGTAAATGAAGAATAATTTTGTCATTTTAAGGGCATTGAATGGAGGTTAGAGAAGAATAATTTTGTCATTTTATGGACATTGGAATACTAAAAATAAAAAATAAAGGACAAAAGAAATCAATTTTGCCATTTTTAGGGCACTGAAAAACTAAATCAAAAGTGATGAGATAAAGTAAAAAAAAAGTAACATTTAAATACAAAATCAAAAATAAGGTGATAATTTTATAATACAAATATCAGGGACAAAATAAGTAATTGTTCCATTTTAATTGTGGATAACACTGACTAGATTTTAGAATCTTTAGTCGAATCTTTTTTCCTTTTTTTTTTTTCAAATATGAAAACTACTCTTACCCATAAATGTAGGCCAAATTTTCCTAATAAAATATACTTGGAATAGTGCCTAATTAGTAAAAATTAAAGACTTGCAAGTAATATTATGAAGTTATTTGGAAAATGGTCACCATAGAAAATAAGCTTATGGTGGTAAATGAAAGAGAATTTGCGGTGTGATTAGCAATTAAATGAGAATTTGAACTGACTTTGCACATCGGAAGAAATGTGGTTACTATTTGGGCTACCTTTGACCACCAATAAAACCAATTTAGAATGCCTCGTTTCAGCTTCGAACATGCCAATATGGTGGGCCACAACGTAAAATGAAAGCATATGAGACATAGAGAGAGTTTACTGGAGAAACTCTGGGTTTTGTAAGGGTTCTGGAAAGCGTTTGTTTCCTGAGAAAATAGGTTGGACACATTGAGATTCTTTCTGGTGTGGTGTAAATTCGTTGTGATTTTGCTGTGAGAACAAGAGTGTGCAATCAAAGCATCTCAGTGGATTTGACTAAGGGAGAAAACTCCCTACCCTGGATGTAGAATTGCTCTTGCAATTTGAAAGAAAATATATTCTGGCTGCATTATTTATTTTCTTCTACTTGCTTTAAATCCTTGATTATTGTGTCTTTGTTACAAAGATCACTGAAATTAGAGATCTGAATCGCCACATTGCTTGATCGAACGAGTTCAAAAAATGTCATTTATTTATGTATACACATAGTACAACACACATACATATACCCTGTCTATTATACATGATACATTAAGGAGTTTCACCTCCATATCTACATTCAGCTGACAAACTGGATTTGCATAAACATTTCCTCTCCATCAACTCGATTGAAAATGGAAGAGTTTCAAAATGAAGCATGGGAAGAGAGAAATTTTACAGGGTTTAATTTTGGCCGGTAACTAACAAAAGGAGTCCTTTTCTTTTGTGTTCTACTGTTACTTCCAAATGGTAGTTAGCTTTCAATATAGCTGTATAGGATGAGAAATCAAACCTCCTGTACCGTGAAAGTGAACTAACTTCTATGCTCAACAAGGTAAAAGAAAGTATTGGATCTTCTCAAGTTAAAGTTCAGCTATAAATTTAAGTAATGGCTTAAATCTCTTTTGACTTCTTCGTCCCTTAGCTTTTTCAGAGCTTTCTTTTCTATCTTCCTTATCCACTCCTTGCTCACGCGGAAACACTTCCCAATCTCTTCGAGGGATTTCGGCTGGCAGGTCTTAAGGCCATATCGTAAAATCAACACTTGCCTCTCTCTTGAATCCAAACCTGCTAGAAGATCATACATATCTTTTCTCATGTGTTGTCTCATTACAGTTTCTTCAGGAGTACTTATTGACATATCTGGCATAAACTCCTGCAACAAGAATCACCCAATTTGAAGTCAAAAAGCATAAAAAACATAAGTTTGACGAGCGTTACTAAAATGTAAATAACCATATCAGAAGATTTTACATACATACATACACACATATAATTATTGATTGTTTTAGTTCAATGTACATAACTTACAGTTAAAACAACAGTCCCCTCAAGATGAGAAAAGTTAGGAGATAGATAAAAAGGTGTTGTAAATAACCATATCAGAAGATTTTACATACATACATACACACATATAATTATTGATTGTTTTAGTTCAATGTACATAACTTACAGTTAAAACAACAGTCCCCTCAAGATGAGAAAAGTTAGGAGATAGATAAAAAGGTGTAAACACGCTAGAGATAACGAGATAGTTGAAGTCATACCAGGTATTTTCCTTGAAAGCAGTCTCCTATCTTCTGATCAACCGAACCAACAACTCTTAGGCATTGGCTAGCCGATCTGATTTTATCCAAAGAAAGACCCGTGAGCCTTGCAATTTCGTCATCATCTGGATATTTCCCTTGACCTTTGGTGATTGCTTTTCGTGTTTTCTGTATCTGATTAATTGCCTTGCTTAATGTGCACTAGAATACAAAGAATACTATTTGGATCAATGACCAACTCTAACACGCATGGGGTTGTTTGAAGAAACAATTTCTTGAGGAGGAGAAAAACATACAGGAACTTTTATCCCTCTAGCATTCTGTGTCACCAATCTTGACATTGCTTTCCTGATCCAGTACTGGACATAGGTTGAGAATTTGTAACCCCTTGTATGGTCAAACCTTTCAGCACCTTGCAGGACACCAAGCTTTCCAGCCTATGAGAAATAAGCACTCAAATGTAAAGACTAATTGAAATAGAGAATCATGTAGACTGTAGATATATGCCTTTTATGATGTGTTTTTAAGTATTTATAAGGTGGATATCTTTTTCTTTTTCTTGTCCAATGAAAAAAAAATTGATGCAAGAACATATGAAAAAACATATTTAGCCAAAATGTATTGACTCCTATTGCCACCAAGGCCAGCTTATGACCGTCATTTCATGTCACAGTTTTCCTGATAAGGCCTGGAAAGTTTTTGCTAAAGTGAATAACAACGCATATAAATATAAAACTTAAGTTATATGTCTAATAAACCTGAAGTAAATCATCCAAGGCTATTCCTAGTCCCCTATAATTTCTTGCAAGGTATAGAACTAAGGACTTAGTACTCCTTATAAGCTCATCCTGGCAACGCCAACCAAAATGCAAATTCAGCTGAAGCATCTTTTCATCAAGACCTGCAGCTTCTGCCCAGCAACTCAAGCTGACAACTCCCCCAGTTTCCTTTTGCAAAGCTGTTCTGATTTGCTCCAACTTTGAAACCATCTGAAATAATTAGAAAGGCTAAAGCTGGTAACACATTCTTGAAACACAAATTTTGAAAAAAAATATACATATTTGATGTAATTTCAACCTTCACCCCAGCTGAAATTTCTGCCTCCTTTTTTGCAAGTGCTAGTCTCTTCTGTCTAGAATATTTTGATCTTTTCACAGAAGAAACAGAAGGCTGTAGAAGACCTTGCCAAATTACTTTTGAATGCAACTGAGAAGAGAGATTTTTCGGTTTTTCCAATCTTATTTTTCTTGATTTTCTATCTTCGTTTTTACTAGTTCGAACAACAATCCTACTTGTGTGGCTATCCATTGTGTTGCTTGTCTTATTTTCACCAATATACTCTCTGATAGTCTCAGACAAGTCCAAAGAGTTCGAGGTTTCAAGAGTCCTCGATAAACAACTATTAAATAATGTTAGAGCTCCAAGCCTTCCTAGTTGCAATAAAATCTTTTTTTCCAATCGTAACACATCTGAATCAGAAAAACTCTCCTCCAAAACACACAGGTTTTGCATCAATATACTAAAATGTGACACCTTGCATCCGTTCGTGTCTTCTTTGGTAGGCATCTGGGAATCATTTCAACCATGTTAATACTCAAGTCTCAGACGGTCTCAAAGTCTATCTAAAAGTTCAAAAATTTACAATGAGATTTTCATTTGGAAAAGAACACAGAAACTGGCAAATGCATCAGATAAAAGAAAAACTAAAAACGTAACAGAATCACAAACCTTCCTTTCTTCCATTTCTGTTAAATCATCTTCTAAGCTTCGCGGATATGAAGATGAAAAGGCGTATGGTTTAAAAGGATCTTTGGAAAAGTTCTCACTATCCTCAGAAATAACAGACAGGGAAGACAGCCTGGCTGAGTTGAACGAAGCCTCCTTGCCACTAACTGCACCATTTTAATGTTGAACATTACAAATACGATAATCAACAAAATTAGGAAGTCCATTGACAAGCAATCAATCAATAATTAGTTCTCGGAAGCCCATTAAAATTATCTAGTTAAGGATTCAGACTGCTCAGAGAAATTAAAAAAAAAATCATAAAATGCTTTCTTCAACTGATGATTTTATAAATTACATTTCCCAGTCTACCACAATGAGTAATATGTAATTCTGCTCAAACATTAACAACCCAGCCTATTACTTCAAATGTTCATGCATCTAAATTCTAGACCATACATAAAAAAATCCTATAAACAATATAGCTCAAACTATTTAATCTATGTTATGTTCCGGCTTCTGGGTATCTCCTATAAGTTAAAATGAAGATATTAACTGCCATAAGAAAAACAGAAAGATGACCAAAGGTGAAAGCAGTAAAGTAGGTGATGAGGAACATAACTTAATAATGCTCCCAAGAGTCAGATATAAGAACCCATTGAACTCACCAGGAGAAGCTGAAACGAGCTTGAGAGTTGAATTAGAGTGGAGATGAGAGTGAAGAGGAAAACCCCACTTGAGATTCAGCCTAAAACCCAAACCCATTGTCTTGCTTGGAACAAAGAAACAGAGTCCATTAAATCTTCATGGGTAAGTTCCAACACCATAAAAGAGTTACTGAGACATATGTTGGTATTATCACAGCTCTCCACCACCACCGGTTCTTCATCTCTTTCCAAATAGGTCGACCACGTTTTCACCTTTGGTTTTATGTTATTTGATTCCCGCACATTAATATTATTTTCATTAGGGATAAGCTTTTTTTTTTAAAAAATAATAAGAAAAAAAAAAACCTTCATTTAGGAATTCTCTCTAATTTCACATTTGGGTTTTATGTTATTTGATTCCCGCACACATTAATATTATTTTCATTCTGGATAAGTTTTTTTCTAAAAAAAAAACCTTCAACTACGAATTCTCTATAATTTTAGTTCTGTTTTTGGTTTGGCAAAAGTAAATATTTATATTTAAAATATACCTAAAACTGTATTTCTTTAGTATAAATTATATGATTTATATTAATTATTTTTAATAAAATTTTTGTATTAGTCAATAAAAATAAGATATTTTTAATTCAAATTATGTAATTAGTAAAAAGTTTATTATCCATTTATATATAAAAGGAATAAATTTGAAGAGATTTAAAATATATTAGTTTAATTTTGTGTAAATCAAAAAATAAAGGAAAATTTGCCCAAAAATTATACCTCGACTTTTTTTTTTTTTTTTTTCATTTAACTCTTTCTATTAGAAAGTAATGTTTGGGACTTTTACAATTCCGCCAACTGTTTTCTTTCATTTACTAGAAACACACGCCCACAAATAGCCGTATCGGGGTAATAATCACCTGTAAGACGTTTTAAAGAACTTTACTAAGTCTTAGCATCTTAACCGTTAAAATTGGTGAACATGCGTAAACTAAATGCAATCAATCGTTGAAATTTATAAGGATAACAGGAGACCTTTTCTACTAGGATCCCAAAGTTAATGACGTCGCTTTCACAATATGATATCACGTGCCGACGACATATTTACACCCCCACAATCGCCAAAAAAGAAAAGAGAAAAGAAAACCATTTACGCCGAATATATGCATGAGATGACATAAATACCCCTGAGTTTTTTTTAAATTTACCATCACTAATCCTATTGAAGCATTTTCATCGCTGATGCCAGCCAGCCTGATTCTTCTTCTTCTTCTTCTTCTTCTTTAATATAACAAAAAAGATCAGACTTTTCTTCAAAGCTTTTCAGTTCTGGTTCTGTAATAAAAATGGCGGTTTCTTCTGATACTCAGATGAAGATCATCAAAGGCGACTATGGTTATGTACTTGAAGATGTTCCTCATCTCACTGATTACATCCCTGATCTCCCTGTAATTTTATTTTACCACTTTCTCCCATTATTATTATTATTATTATTATTATTACTACTACTACTGCTACTACTTTTTGCGTAAATTTATTAATTTGGCTAGAACGAAAATTTTTCATATTTCGTTTCGATAAATATACGAGGGTTTGAATTGAACCTTCCTTTGATATCCGAATAATTCAAAAAAAAAAAAAAAAAAAGGAAGGAAAATATTGGTAGTTACGGATACATATTTAAGAAAATTGCCTTGATATTGTTTGTGTATAGCTATACATATATGGTTTCTTCTACTCGATTTTTGACTGGTGCTTGGTTGATTCCATGGCAGACGTATCCTAATCCATTGCGATCCAATCCAGCTTATTCGGTGGTCAAGTATGTATATTTTTCAATGCTCTTTTTTTTTTTCTTTTTTTTTTTGTTGGGGGGGGTTTATGTTTTGGTGTAGTAGAATAATCCTTTACGGCGATTTGGTCTTTTTTTTTTCAGGCAATATTTTGTTCACGTAGATGACACGGTTCCTCAGAAGGTAAACATTCTGGTCTCGAATTGTTTAATGTTCCTAGATCTCATCATGCGTGTTGGAACGTTCTTTTACTTGTGAATTAGAAAAGGTGGCACTTGACTGTGTATGAAAGAGCTCTTTATATAAACTAATTGCTGTCAACATGATTATTATAATCATATACAGATTGTTGTCCACAAAAATAGTCCAAGAGGGACACATTTTCGGCGAGCAGGCCCTCGCCAGAAGGTAAACAAAATTATCTTGTATGAATACTTTTGAAATGAGACAAAACCATGTGCGTTTTTATATTCGTTCGTTTGTGCTGATCAGGTGTATTTTGAATCGGACGAAGTGCACGCATGTATTGTAACATGTGGTGGTCTGTGCCCTGGACTCAACACGGTGATTCGGGAACTTGTTTGTGGCCTTAATCACATGTATGGAGTTACCAGAATTCTTGGGATAGATGTGAGTGAATTGTGTGTAGTATTTAAAGCTTCTGCTTTATATTTTGTGTCCATTTCATTAATAAGTAATCCGACTAGAAAATTCTGTTTTTTATATACTTAGGGAGGATACAGAGGTTTCTATTCTCGAAATACTGTTCCTTTAACACCCAAGGTTGTCAATGACATTCATAAACGTGGTGGTACCATTCTTGGGACGTCACGAGGAGGCCATGACACATCGAAGATAGTTGACAGCATTCAGGATCGCGGAATTAATCAGGTGAGGGGCTGGTTTACTCGGAGATATTTCTACATTTGTGCTTGGTGTGAATTACAATTTTAAATTTTGTTTTGCATCTGTAAAAGATTCTGCATACATAATGATATTTCCTAACCATGATCCAGGTTTACATAATTGGAGGTGATGGAACTCAAAAAGGGGCAGCTGTCATATTTGAGGTAATTCAATTTAGAGATCCAAATAATTATGTAATGGCGGAACAGTTTCACTCAATTGTCCCACTGAATTTCCGCTTTCAAAACAGAAGGAATAAAAGTGAAATAAATAAATGGAGTAGAGGAACATTTTCAGATTTCCCATTAAGAATGAAATTTAGATGTCTGAATGTAATGTGTATCGATTACCGTGTGAAGAGCTTACATTTGTGTAATGGGCAGCTGTCATGTTTGAGGTAATTCAGCTTTGAAATCCAAATAATTATGTAATGGCAGAACAGTTTCAATCAATCGTCCCACTGAATTTTCTTCCAAAACAGAAAGAATGAAAGTGAAATAGATAAATGAATGGGAGCAGAGGAACATTTTCAGATCTCCTATTAAGAATGAAATTTGGATATCTGAATGGAATGTGTATTGATCAGCGTATGAAGACCTTACGGATGTGTTTGGGTGACAGAGTCAAAAGAATGTGGCTACCACATAATTTATGTCTTAGTTCTACATATGCATTACTGTCCTAAAAATATTTGATGTCTTGTCCTGATTAACCCATGTTTTTCCAAATGTCTACTTACTTTTCTAGCTACCTAGTCAAGAAAATCATATTTGATATTTTGTTTGTACCTCCTACACATTTTCCTTGGTATGACTATCCTGCACAGTTGTTCCCTTTGATTTTACCATTTTACATATGTGGAGATGGTGGAAGGGGCTCTTACATGGTTGTAGCTATTAATGAAGTGTTCTGTCATCTTCCATGAAAGGAAGTGGTGTGCGAATGCAAGCTCAAATGCTCTCTGACCTCTCCTAGTGACATGATTGCTTTGTGAAGAATTTGACACAGAAATAACTGATTTATTAGTATTATTACTATTAATTTATATGTTTGCTAGTATTCAAATATGTCACTTCTCATTTACAGGAAATTAGACGGCGCGGCCTCAAAGTTGCTGTTGCAGGAATCCCTAAAACCATAGATAATGACATTCCGGTACTTACTCCACACTTTATGATTGTACTGTATATACGTTACCATAAGTCCTTTTCTTTTTTGGTGCTTAATGTGGTACTTTTTCTCTTTACTAAGGTCATTGACAGGTCCTTCGGCTTTGATACTGCTGTTGAAGAGGCTCAACGTGCAATTAATGCAGCACATGTTGAAGCTGAAAGTATTGAGAATGGTATTGGTGTTGTAAAGCTGATGGGACGGTACAGTGGTGGGTTCTCATTTTTGTTTCATACTCTGTAACTCTCCAACTTTAGACATATATGACTTTGATCTTCCAGGGATGCAGAAGATTATCACATTTCCTCTTTTGTTTAGTTATGTTTTACCATCAGCCTTACATGGATTTTTTCTGATATTGACATGGAATTCCCACGCAGGCTTCATAGCTATGTATGCTACTCTTGGCAGCCGAGATGTGGATTGTTGTTTGATACCAGAGTCCCCATTCTATCTTGAAGGAAATGGTGGGCTTTTTGAATTCATAGAAAAGAGGCTCAAGGAAAATGGGCATATGGTTATTGTGATAGCTGAGGGAGTAGGACAGGAGCTTCTTTCAGAGAGTTTGAACCAGCAGGATGCTTCAGGAAATAAATTACTGCAAGATGTTGGACTATGGATATCTCAAAGGATCAAGGTAGCAATTTGATTCACGACTCTAGCCTTAAATTAGACAATCGTACGGCACTTAGTACGGTCCGTTACACTAAGTCAGCCTACCAATACTCAAGAAAGGGATTCAGAGTAAGTTTTGAGACAAAGTGGCGAAGAATAAGAGAGTTTGAGTGAGTACAAGTTTTGTATTACTCTTAGAATATTTACAACTCTTACAAATGAATCCAAGGGATTCTTTATATAGACAAAGCCTAAAACAATCAAGAGTTATGATTGTACTAAGTGGTATGATCTTACAAAAGGATCTAGAACTTTCCCAAATAAAATAGTAATATCTACAAAAATATTTACAAGGAGAAATTTAGAACAAGCATGGCTTAGATTCTTTCAAGAGGTTCACCCACTATTTTGGCTCTTCCAAGTCATTCTACGAGCTATTAAGACCATCTCAACCCATCTAGCATCATATGGCCTTGTCTAGAGCCTTCTAGGACTTAGTTGCACCAACTAGAGCCTTTTAGCATGGCCAAGACCTCTCTTGATCATTTTATAAGCTTCCACTGCGTTCTAGAGTATTCCCCTATCCTCTTAGGTGAGTAGTATATATAGAGGATTTTAGGGCCACGGGACAGCAATATTTGGATTTTAGGAAGCCAAATGAACAAGGCGTAACAAATTGCTATCTTTTGCCAGTTTTTCTTCCTTTTATTGTTGTCGTTTTATCTGTTATGTGGAAAGCTTTTTCTATTGGACTCCATGCAACCTATTAATTTCGGTATACTGCTTCACTTGATCCTGACCTTTCACTTTTTTAACACTTGAGCTTGTGTCCTTGTAAAAGTTTTTAGTGTTCTATGAAGTGATTAACCTTTATTTAATCTCTATTCTTTTTTATTTTTTTATTTTTCTTTTCCATTATGATATCAAGCTTTTCCCGGTAAATTTCTATTCAGAAATTGTCGTACGATTAGTAACCTGATTTGCTGCACAATATGTTGATAGTTTCCTCTGAAAGTTGAAAAAAGTAGATATTATTTGCAAGCATAAAGCGAGGCTTGAAAATGGACAAAATAAAAAGATAAAAGCAGTATTGTTGTTGATTGTAGTACTTTTGTCTTCGTTCTTTCTTGCTTGTGGATTGATAAATTTTTCAGCCTTTTGCTGGTTCCTTTTCCCCCCTTTTCTTTTCTTTTCTTTTCATCAGCTGGTTTACATTTTTTTTTTTTTTTTTTGCAGGATCATTTCGCAAAACAACAAAAACTGCCCATTAATCTGAAATACATAGGTTACAGCTCCTGATTTGCCTCGTATATTCTTTTCCACCTTTGAAATCTTGCTCCGATAAATAAGCAGTAGTATTTAACAAACATATTTTCTGGCAGATCCTACATACATGATCCGGGCCATTCCAAGCAATGCATCTGACAACGTTTACTGCACACTCCTTGCCCAAAGTGCAGTACATGGTGCAATGGCTGGGTACACAGGCTTTACAAGTGGGCTTGTGAATGGAAGACAGACTTACATTCCTTTTAATGTAAAGTTCCTCTCTCACCTAGTTTATAAAGCTTCACATGCATTTAAGTTACTATCACTGTCGACGAAGTGGGTTGACTCAAGCGGTAAGAACACTTACTATTTAGGATCTCTGTCATAGATTCGAGTCACACCAGGGGTAGGCGTGAAAATCTATTGCCCTTAATAGGGTGGGGTGGGAATTTGATAGTATATAAGGTATTTTCCTTTTGTAATAAATGGAGATCATTAGTTAAATCTTACTTTAAAAAAAAAATTACTATCACTGTCCTTGAACCTTGGAAATTAGAGAACACGGAATTTGAACCAAAAGACTACAAAGGCATGAACATTTTGCAAGGAATCTACAGGAAGAAAACTATGAAATATTTATGTGGTAAATCTTGCTAGTTTTGAATTTAATTTCTTTACGCATTCATTTTTGGAGGTATTGTCCGTCACTTCCACCACGTTATTTACCAAGTCCTTTAAATGTTTGATTTAGTAAATGCCAATATGCCATTGCTCTGACAGAACTAACACTCATCATCAATTAATACGTGTGTTTCTTTCGTAAATGTGTGTTTTACAGCGTATCACTGAGAGGCAGAACAAGGTTGTGATTACCGACAGGATGTGGGCAAGACTTCTATCTTCAACCAACCAGCCTAGCTTTTTAAATCCCAAGGCTCTTAGTGAAGCCAAGAAAGAAGAGGAATCTCAGACCCAGTTGTTAGATGGAGAAAATTCCAAAAAAGACGAGTCAGAAACCAAAGAAATTCCTAGTTTGACATCAAGTGAGTACTGCACAAACTCTTTTGGTTGATTGAAGTTCTGAGTTTGGCTTGCCACGCTCAGAGCACATGTGCTTCCTGTATCGGTATATTATTTAGAATCATCTAAGCCTATTTAATAGACTTGGAAAGTTTAGAGAGCACAAAGATGTTTGGTTGCTCCAGTGTTTCAGGTTCTAAGATTTGATTGAATTGTCCATGTAGCGACCAAGTCTGTCTTCTTGCAGTAACAATATTCAGTACTCTGCTTATTTCCTAATGTAGTTTTGGCGTAGTTCCAACCATTACAGTGACGAAGTCTGCAGTGACATTCTGCTTTTGTTCCACGTTGCTGCATGAGAATAGTATTCTTCTGAAACGTGCAGTGACTTTTATATTCTGTTTGGATTTCAACTCTCAATAATGAAGTGTTTCGTTTCTCTAAAATCACTTGCTTCATTTTATTTGTCTTTTTCACTATTGACAAGGTTGTTCAAAAGTTAAACTCGATTCTAGTAACTCAGATAATAGTTTGGTCTAATTTAACCTGAAAAGATGTAACGATCAAGAAGAAACAAACAATTTATTTTGATAGGTTGCTGAGATGTCAAACATATGTAAAACCTCCTCTCTATGTGGTGAGAATGATTCCCCAATTAAGTCAACACTTGCTAAATTCACTCCGACAGTTGATTATTCACTAACCATGGTTTTTCCAAATTTCCCAACATAATTTTGGAGTAGTTCCGACCATTACACAGGATGGAGGAATATCACTCTATATCGGTTATCTCGTCACAGGAGAGGAAAGAGAGAGAGAGAAGAAAAGATGGCTATTGCAAATCCAATGAAATAAATTAATGTGGAGAAAAGAAATTGAAAATCTGCTTTCACACGTAATGCTTTATAGCAGGACGAGAAATTATCACTAAAATACTTTTTATTTTGAAAAAATATGAAAAAAAAAAATTATGTTTTTAAAAATTCAAAATAAGTGTTTTCTATTCAAGAAAAATTATTACTAAAATATCTTTTGTTTTAAAAAATGTGAAAAAAAAACCATTTATATTATTGAAAATTCAAAATATTTGAATTATCATATTATTTATTATATTTACTTGTCAAAAGCTTAAAAAAAAAATAGTAAAATTAACATTTTACCTTTTTTTATATTAATTAAGACACACGCCAAATGAAGGAAAAAAAATCTTCCCTCCATAGTTGCAGCACAAGTCTAGAAAAGAAAAAAAAAATCTAAAAGCTTTGGAAATTTTTGTCACTTACAAAATTTTCAAAAATTTTAAATTTCTTTTTTCTTTTCTAATTCTGTGACACAACAATGGAGAGAATGATTTTTTTTAAGAGGTTTTAGACTGACTATGTGTGGTTTTTCTCCCTTCATTTTTAAGTGTGGTGTGTTTCTTAAAATTATATAATATGAGTAAAATATTAATTTTACTATTTTTTTTAAGTCTTTGACCAATCAAAAGTTATAATAATATGATAATTCAAATAAAATATATTTAATTTGAATTTTTAATAGTACAAGGGTTTTTTTTACACCTTTAAAACATGAGGTATTTTAATGATTAAATAAAAAGTACTTATTTTGAATTTCAAAAAATACAAAATATTTTTTTCACATTTTTTCAAAACAGAAAGTATTTTAATGATAATTTCCCTAACAAGATTAATACAAAGTACAAAATTAATACAAAGAACTGGTTAATACAATCATTTCACTAATACAAGTGATCCTCTTACTATCAATTTCACTAAAGTTCAGATCTGTCCTATGGCCAAATACAAATTGCTCAGATTGCTTAGAAAACTGCAACATGGGGGGACCTGCCCATATTTGGGACCTAAAATATTATCTACAATGGTAATTTAATACTTGTATATTCCAGATGGCTCAGCATTTTGCACAATCCAAGGATGTTCTAGAAGCTTGTGAAGGGGCAAGCGCTCTGATGAATCCTTGACAAGCATCTGTTATTAGAAGACAATAACAACAAAGAATCGTTAAGACATTTCTTCGAAACTTCTGATGTTAGAGTCTAGAACATTCAAAGAAAGGACAATAGAAGAAAACCTGACTAATCAGGTCCTTTGCAGCAGAAGAGACAATAGGCTTGGGGGGAAACTTGAGATCCACTTGCACAATCCTGAAATATAGGAGAGGAGCTATATCAACCACACCACATCCTACGAAGCAAATCTCTGACATGATCAAGGATACAATAGCAAAGGTTTCGATCCCGACTTGAATCGTTCTATCTTCTATAAAGAATTAATAATTACATGCACAATCTTCTTCTTCGGAATTTCTCAAAGGAAAAAGGGAATTTCACAATAGTTGGAGCTAGTTTTGCAATTCATTCAGTTTGCACTGTTGCTTACCTTCTATAAGTATCTGAGTGCTCCTTAGCCTCAAAAGGAGGGACCCCATACAGAAACTCATAGCACAAGATGCCAAGGCTCCAGATATCCACACTAGCATCATGCTCTACACTTTCCACTGTTTTCATATAACACAAAATTACAATTAAGCTGAAACTGTTTGATGATTTCTATTACAATTGCAGGAAACACTATGATAATAATAAAGGAATGAAAGTGCTTTCAGAATTCGTGTCTTTGCCTCAAACTTACCCATCTCAGGAGGAAGGTAATCCAGTGTCCCACACATGGTTCGCCTGCGGTTAAACGTGTGCACTGACCACCCAAAATCTGCTATCTTGAGTTCACCCTGATCAAGTATACCGACATTAAGACAGCACAGCGAGCCAAAGATATGCAGCAAAATCAAATACAAGGAAACAAAGAGGGACACAGAAAATACTAAATAGTCAGTACCTGGGCACCAATTAAAAGGTTTTCTGGCTTGATGTCTCTGTGAATTACATGTTTTCCGTGACAATATATTAGGGCCCTGGCCAAAGATGCAACATACTGCAGGCATTGTGTTCATACAAATCATAGAATCTGGTCAGTTTTGTAGGTTATGAGCTGAGAAAATATATTGTCCACTTTCTAGGTTTTCTTTTCTATTATAGATAACTGTATTATTAAAATTCTCAAGTTTATAATTTTCAAAAATTGTATGATAACAATTAACAAATTAGAACAAAAGGATTAAGTAGAAAAAACAGAAAAGCCACATATAGAAACAACTTACAGTAGCCGCACGTCGTTCACTAAAGTATTTACACTTTTGTAACTCTTTGTATAGTTCACCCTTGGCTGCATATTCCAGTATCAAATAAACTCGTTTCTGCAATAAGAGAATCAATTATAGTTCTTACCCTCATTTAGTAACACAGATTCATATATCTGCAAACAAACATGAACAACAGCAAATCATCAGATGCCTACCTGATCATAAAAGTATCCGTAGAGGCGCAAAATATTGGGATGCCGAAGATGACTCTGTATTTCAACTTCCCGACGAAGCTGATGCTCAACTTGAGACTGCTGCAGCTGGCTCTTAAAGAGGACTTTAAGTGCCACAATATGATTACTCTGTTCAAGACATACGTCGACGATTATGGTAAACAGAATGCCAATGACATAGACCAAATAGTGCATAAAATACAAAACCAGAGGGCAGTTTTCTCTACTAATAGACAACCTAGTTTTGTATGATAAAAAAAAAACTGAGAAGAACAAAAAATATGATATAAAAACATTTTCTATCCGAACTATTATCTTCAAAAATGACATTTTACTTCTACCTTATATGTGTAGAAACTAGCAAGGTAAGTAATAACGCCAAAAATAACAATGCAATGTATATTTATACCATTAGAGGCACACATATCTACATTCGAAATAAATAGGTGTACCTAAACTATCATCCATTCTAGGCATAAAATACTAGATACCACTACAATGAATCAATTTTATTTTTGACAGGCATCATATTCCAATCACTGCTTTTTTTTTTTCCGGGTTCGTAGTCTAAATCTTCTCCAGCTCCAACCACATTACTATAAGAATGAAAAAACATAAATCCAAATGTAAGACCTCAGTGATCAAGCATTCCCAAAAAGCTACAATAAAAAAAATGGTGAAAAGTTATATATACCCTCTTTTCCCTGGCCAAATAAACGTGACCAAACTTTCCTCGCCCGAGAGGTTTTCCGATGTCGAAATCGTTCAGAGTCCATCTTTTATTCTCTCCAGCAGAAACCTCCGTAGAAGCCTGCACATACAAACCAATGGAGTAAACCGTAAGATTTAAGAACAATAGCAATAATTTCAAGAAAGAACCCAAGAAATCTGATTTTCTAACATCAGATTTTAAAGAACCAAAAACAAAAAAAGAAAAGAAGAAGAAAATCCTAGTTATTTATTCAAATTAATCTGGAAATGAAAGAAAACCCTAGAAATTGAAATGGGCAATTCTAAGAAATTGAATTTGAAAGCGCAGTTTTGTTCAATTCACCTTCTCGTGCTGTTGATTCTCTGCAGAAATGGCCATGAGAGACGGGTAGAGAGAGAAGAGAGGAGAGATGAGAGAGAAATGAGTTTAGGGGGAGAGACAGAGAGAGAGAGAGAGAGATTGAAACGGACCGGCGAAGAAGGGGGATGGTCCAAAAAGAGCTTTGAATAAAGAATGAGTAACGGTCGAATAAGCAGGGGTCGACACGTGGCGCAGACCCGCTCTAAAATATTTTCAAAATCTTGGATCTGATCTACGACTACGTTTTTCATCGCCGTTTAATGATCTGGGTGGTACTACTGCTTTCTTTTTTTTTTTTTTTCCCTTTTTTATTAGGGTACCAATTACAGCGCTTGTTATATATTGGTACTACTATTACTACTACTACTACTACTGTCCTATTCTTCCGTGTTAGGGAAGCCCACTTGATTCTAGCTGGGCCCACGGCTTTGAAAGTTTTGTTGAGATAGTGCATCGGGACAAACAAGGAGCGCGTCTTTACTTTGGGGAATGAAACAAACTAGTCACCTTGAAGCTTAATCATGCACCAATGAAGAAAAAAGAACCTAGTAAGTAGTAACTTACTTATCGTATTAGTTGTTCCTAAAAAGTTCACATTAAGATCGTGATCTAAACTTTTTAGACCAATTTTTTTGAAAAAAAAATATGAGATTAATGCAAGTTGTTATGGAAAATATAAAACCCTCCATTGAGTATTAACATAGAGATCAAAGATTTAGGCAAGGTTTTAGTAGGAAATTAGGCTTCTCAATTTTTACTTTTGGTAGTGAGTTTTAATTGTTAGTAACGACAAAAAAGTCTCTTTTGAAATACACTTTTGTAAAAACAATTATGTTTCTAATTCAAGATAATAAATTTGAACACCTTTCTCCATTATGTGCCTTGAATTAAGACTAGGCTAAAACGATCAACATGTTAATGATATATTGTTTGACAAATATGTGAAACTAATGATTATGTACAGGTGATTTTTATTAGTTGACACATATGAGAACTAGTTCTTACTAAAAAGAATAAGACTTTATCCCAATTAAGATGAATAATGTTGGTTGATTTGAAAATAGTCAACAAACACTTATTATTGTTCAAATTTATGTGGTATTATTGACATAAGCACAATTAGATATTATTATACTATTGTCTAAGATTGAGCTAATTAAAGCAAATGACGTAGTTTGTCCCATCTTTATTAAGTTAATTCATCATGAAATGTTTAAATAGATGTTTTTTTTTAAAAAAATGTAATTGTGTTTTGCTTGACTTGATGAGTGGAGTGTTAATAGGAATACTATATTTATTCACTAATTTCATTACTTGACACATGATGAGTGGAGTGTTAATAGGAATACTATATTTATTCACCAATTTCATTACTTGACACATAGACGTTATTATGCTTTAAAATAGTATTGTAATATAAGATATTTTATTACCGTTTATATGTCAAGCAACAAGATTTGAGAATAAAAAAGTAAGTGTTCTTAGTACTTATATTTTATTATTATATTGCTTAAGAAGATTTCCATATATTTTTTTTCTGGGTAAAAAAAAAATCTACAATGTTTAGCTTTTTTGTGTGGTGAGGGATGGGGGAGGACTCATGTTTTTTTTAGGACTAATGAAATTAATAACTCTATAATTATACTTTTAGTACTATTTTGTCCCATGGATTTTCAACTTACGAAGTAATAATCTATGAATTATGTAATTATTACAACAATGATTATTTTGTCACAAATTGTTAAGTATTTAACAAAAATAAATTATTACAGAGCACATGGTTTAGTAATTGTGGGTAAAAATGAGATTCTGAATTTTTAACTTATACAATAAACTATCAAAACTTATCCAATTATTATATTAATAACCTTTTTTTTTTTTCATAAGCTGTTACTTTTTTAATAGAAACGAGTATTGTGCAAAGTGTAGAATTTAGTAGTTATGACTTAAAATAAGACTATGACTTAAAGAAGTAAATAATGTCCGATTGTACGCTTTGTCTATGACTAGCTATTTTATATTAAAAGAACTAGCAGTCTGTGATAAAGGGACCAAAACGATAACAACAGTATAATTCATGAGTCGTTACTATATAAGTTGAAAATTTAAATACAAAGTGGTACAATGAAATGTAATAGTTGTACGGTCTAAAATCCTAAGGTTGCATATGATGTATATGCGACCTCCTCTGTGAAGGATATGTGCGACCTTCCACATATAGAATATATGCGACCTCCTCTGTGATGTTTACATGCGACCTCCTCCGTGATGCTTGCATGCGACCTCTTCTGCAGGTTGTTGTGCGACCTTCTCCGTATAGTTTTCTTTAATAAACAGGGAACCCATAGGAAAAGGGAAACACAAAAACACTATAGAGGAAACCTACAAGAAGAGGGAAACAAGTAAATGCTGTGGAAGAAGCCTACAAGGAATGGGAAACTGAAGACTCCTAAAACTGAAGATTCCTATTTGCGATTAAGTTATCCTTTTCGAGTAGTTATCCAATTGTATTGTTTATGATTAACTAGTTATCCATTTTGAATAATTATCTAATTACTTAATTGGATAATTACCCAATTGCATAGTTACCCGTTTATTCAATTAGGATCCTAGAGACATAAGGAACCTAAGGGGATAAGGTCACTACAATCTATATAAAGAGGGGCAGAATGTTCCGAAAGGATCATCACAAAATCTGGGCAGAAAACAAGTCAGAGAGAGTAGAGGTCAGAGCAAATACACGCTTAGGGTGGTCTAAGTTTTGAGCGTTCTTCATTAGCTTTCGAGTATTGTACCCTTGAATATTCATCAATATAGTGAGAAAACAGTGGACGTAGGCTCATCTTTTTCGGGGCCGAACCACTATAAATCCCTGTCTCCTTATTTGCTTTGATTATTTACCTCAATTTACACAAGCCACATCTCTTAATTATTCATAAATTTATTGTTGATAAAACCTCCATCAACAATTGGCGCTAGAAGGAGGGCTATTCCGGCAGANTGTCTCCTTATTTGCTTTGATTATTTACCTCAATTTACACAAGCCACATCTCTTAATTATTCATAAATTTATTGTTGATAAAACCTCCATCAACAGTAATTAAGGACATTTACTATATAGGTTATTGGCATGAATGGCTATATGTTTTTCGTGATTGGCAAAATGGTCATTGAATTATTATTTTTGACAATTAAGTCCCTGAGTTCTAAAAATTTTGACAATTAAGTTTTATTCTTGAGTAATTGTTAAAATATTATATAAAATTAAGCATTTTCAAGTCACATGCAAAGTTTTTGTACGTCAAAATCAATATTTTACTGACATTAGTTAGAATTAAAAGAAAAATAACTAAAAATTAACAATATAATATAAAAAATTAAAAAATTAAAAATTCTCAAAATTTTACAATCTCTCTTAAAATTTCTTTCTATTTCTCTTCCAAGCTAATTAATATTAGTGAAATACTAATTTATTTCACTTAAATATATTAAATTTCATGAAAATTTTAATATCAACGAATAAAAAAGACCTAATTGCCAAAGTCTTGAAAACTTAAGAACTTAATTGCCAAATAAATTAACTTTGGACCATATTACCAATTTGAGAAAAACATAAACCCTTACTATGTTAAATCATCTTTATTAATATCAAATAAGGAAAGAAGAATATTTCTTTCAAAAAAAAAAAAAAAAAACAAGGAAAGGAGGAGGAGAACAGGAAAGATAAAAAGGGGAAGGAACTAAAACGCAGCGTTTCAAAGAAGAAGAAGAAGAAGAAGAAGAAGAAGGATGACTTTGAGTGACTGATGAAGCATGTTACGGCGGCAAAAACCCCGGTCTTGATTTGAGTCACGTAGCCTTTCCGTTCCAAACTACGTCGTTTTGCGTGCCTAAATGTTTCTGCTTCTGCTTTTGGCTGCGCGCTAACCGTCTTCAACGGAGGTCTCCGTCGCTCTCTCCGTCTGTCTGCTGAATTAACCATGTTCTTAACAGAAAGAAGAGAATTGTTTTTCTTTATGTCTCTGTCTCTGTCTCTTCCTTTTTCGTTTTTCTATTCCCAAATTAGAAAACCCTAATTTCTAATTCCATTCCGAAACAGAAGCCACTGGTCTGGTCTGGTACTGATGAAGTTTATGAGCTTAAGTAAAACCCCCATATAAACCCATCCCATTCGGAATACCCAAATTCCCAGATTTCAAATATGGTAGGCTGCTTTTTTAGCTCTATTTTACTCTAATTTTAAGTTTTTTTTTTCTGGGTTTTTATTATTCCGGCTTTTGTTTTTGTGTGTTTCAGTTTTCAATCGCTGCTATCAATGATACAGATTCCAAAGGCCAATGGCAACCCTTAGCTCCCACCAAAGAAGCCCAGGTATTTCTCTCTCTCTCTCTCTAAATACATAAATTTCATGGATAATGCCAAGAGTTTGGTATAATTTCATATATGAATTGTATCGAATTTGAATACGTTTGATACCGCATTGAAAGTAAATTTGATGTTTCTTTGTATTTCATTGAGTACCATAATGAATAGTGAGTGCAAAAAGTTTACTTCTTTAAACCATTAGTACCTTGTGAAGTTAATTAATTTGGAAAACAATTTGTAAGCCATTTTCTTTTCTTCTTGTTGGAGAGCTAAATGGACAGTGGAATTTGGAATTTCCTCTAGTTCAGGAGTATTTAGATTAGTGTTCCTGTTATGTGTGTTCCTTATCAATGTGTTTTGTTTGGTAATATCAGGAATTTCATCTTTCGCAAACTTATCAAGATGGGTTGCTTAAATTGCAAGCTAAAGATTACAAAAAAGCTCGCCAGCTCTTAGAATCTGTCCTGAAAGATCCTCTTATAGCAAACGCCCAGGTAGTACATTTTTTGCCAAGAACATTTCGTGGGAGGTTTCTTTCTTTCTTTCCTTTTTTTTGGGCGGGTTAATTTTGTTTTTCTTGTTACTTCCTTTTGTTGGTTGTGCAGGTTCATGGGAGTGCCAGTGATGAGCATCTATTGCAACTCAGGTTTAGATAATGGGCAACCTTTTTGTTTATCTTATATACTTTACATGTTTAAATCTTTATTATTTTCTCCAATCCATTTATGCCTGTATTTGTACTTGTAGCTGGTTGATAGTAAATTACTCACCATGTTCGTTCTCATCATTGTCATTCGTATCAATGTTTTATATATATTGTTGATAGGGATTATGACAACTATGCTGTATCTTCTTTCCGTCCTATATCGCTACATTGTCCAGAAACCAGTTTTGTGACGGATTAATGTCAACCATAATAAATTGGTCTTACCATCAGCTTATGGATATATACAGGAAAAGAAACCAAAAAATTAATTGCTTTGTAAATAAATGTCTAATTACTTATCTTGGTTTCTACAGGTTTTTGGCATTGAAGAACCTTGCCAATGTGTTTCTTCAACAAGGCTCATTACATTATGAGAATGCGCTACATTGTTATCTTCAAGCTGTAGAGATTGATACCAAGGATTCTGTTGTCTGGAACCAGCTGGGAACATTATCGTGCTCAATGGGCTTATTGAGTATTTCCCGTTGGGCATTTGAGCAAGGCCTTTTATGTAGCCCCAATAATTGTGAGTACTTATGTTATTATTTAATTATCTGACAATTATTTTTTCATGCCATGTATCCAATGTGTAACTAACTTTTATTCTTTTGTGATTGTGAAAAAAATTCGTCCGACTTTTCTGGGCTGTGTGTGCAGGGAACTGTATGGAGAAATTACTGGAAGTCCTTATTGCTATTGGTGATGAGGTTGTGTGTCTTTCTGTCGCAGAGTTGATTTTGAGGCACTGGCCATCACACTCACGTGCTTTGCATGTCAAGCAAACCATTGAAGATTCAGAACCAGTTCCATTTGCTCCTAAAGGTATAGATAAGTTGGAACCCAAACATCTCCGGCTTAAATTTGGTGATAAGAGAAAAGCAGCTGATGAGCTGGATGAGGGAATTGCACGTAAAAAGCTAAACCAGAATTTAGAACTGCATCTGGCAGAAGCTTCCTGGGTAGGTCTTGCTGATGCACTCTTGGAAGTCTTACTTCCACTAAATTGCTGTCATGTTGAGAAGGGCGTCGAGAAAGCTTATGGATCTGGGGATGCCAAGCTAATTATTCGCCTTCCTTCTGCTTCTGAAAATGCTTTTGGGTCTGAGGAAAGGAAAGCGCATAACTTAAACCCCATAATTGCAACTACATCACTTCGTGATTCTAACTCCGAAATAGCAGGTGTAGTTAAAGAAAAAGACACATATATTCTAGAAGATCAACCACAGGAGAGGCGAAGTACTCGCCTTGAAAGACTTAGGAATCGGAAGCCAGGGAAAGAAGATCTAGACTTCACTAATGATAAGGACCAAGCTAAGGTTGTAGTTCAATATCTAGAACCTTTTATTGCTGGTGAACCAGGAAAAAAAGATACTGAAAATTCTGCTTATTGCTCTCTTTCTTGTAGTGATCAAGTTAACCCATGTGATAATGAATATAATGAAGTAACCAGATTTCTTAAAAAGACCTCGAACAATTTTGGGGCTTATCATATGGGTCACTTGCTTTTAGAAGAAGCAGCAAGTAGGGGCCTCATTTATCAAGATGCATTTGTCAAATTCTTGGATTTGGAGAAGATGACAAGACACTGGGGGAAGGAGAGTACTCCTGAGTGTAATCTTTTTCTTGCTGAGGTTTATTATGACTATGGATCTTCTTCTAATACTTCCAGAGTCTCCGAGTTCATGTCAGAGGCATCTTATCATCTTTGTAAGATTATTGAATCTGTAGCTTTTGATTATCCTCATTACTTGAGTTGTGAATTGGGTGATGAAAGTTGCTCTACGTTCATAGGCTTCCAAGGTAATGATGGAACACCAGCCATCGACTCTCTTTCCCAGCATATACCATCAGACAGTTTGTCTTTAATGAATAACAGTTTTTTCTGGGTCCGATATTTTTGGTTAAGTGGACGATTGTCTATTTTAGATGGAAACAAGGAAAAAGCTCATGAACAATTCAGTATTTCGTTATCACTTTTGGCAAAGAACAAAAATTTGGAAGGTTCTCAATGTTTGGTCCACCTCCCACACTGCAAGGTAGTCAAAGAGATAACGACTGATAGGGTTCTCCATCAAATTAACATTTTAAAGGTTAACTTCTTGATGGAGAAGACTTTGGCCGAGATGATTGAGAAAGAAATGTACATGGAGTGCGTGACCCTGCTTGCTCCACTTTTATTCTCTACAAAAGATGTCCATCTTGATACACTATCGTTACCTGTTGCAGATAAAGAAGGGGAAGAAATTACTTCTATTGAACTATCAGCTCTTGACATTTTACTAAAAGCTTGTGAAAAGACAAAGCCACTGGCCATTGAGGTGTATTTGAATTGCCATCGGCGAAAGTTGCAAATACTTGTGGCAATAGCTGGAATCGATGAATGTCTTGCTTCTTGTAAATCCTTTCATCTGAAGTCAGGGTCAAAAGCAATTTATGCTTCTGATGAGTCAAAAGAAAGTTCATACAAGCGTTGGAATTCCTTGGTATTGGAGGAAGTAAAGGCAATATCTCAATGTGTCTCACAAATTAAGAACTTTATTGATCCACGTGGAGATCCTGTAAGTTATTTTATTCTAGCATTACTATGTTTTTGTGTCATAGCTGCCTTAAAGTTTAATATCTTGTCATCTAACATCATTTCAAACTCAGAAAATGCTTGTAAAAGAATATGACAGTATGAAGATGAGTTTCTCACAAGAACATCATATCTTTGCATTTTAGTTGATAATTATTGAGGCGATATACACACAGAATGTTGGATTAAAATCCTATAGTCATATCCATGCTGTCTAAGTTAAATCCATGCTAGAGAACAATGTAATCCATCTATTTTTTTCTAGTGGAAATGGGTAAGTGAAGTAGTAATTAATTCTGGATGGTGCCTGTCTTTGGTATGTTTACAATGCATTTGGGGCTTCTGTCTGCATTTGACTTGTAACGTTGAGCCCTACTATTTACCCGATAATGTGGTGGACTAGGAATATATTTCCCCAAAAATTCTTATTGATGATTGTTTGTGATTGCAATAAATTGAGTTGGTTCAGCTGTTACACCCTTCCTCTTACCTACTTTTTAACTCTATTTTCATGTGTTTGTGTTGTCCTTCTTTATGCTTGCAGGATGCCAATATCATTCCTGCAAGCAGCATTAATGATATTCAGTCCTTACTGTTGTCGGTAATGTGCAACGTTGCTGGCATATTCCTGTGTAAGAAATCTTCTGGGCTGTTAATTGTTGATCAAACTGAACGACATTGCTTTGTGGAAGCTGCAATTGCATTTTGCAAACTTCAGCATCTCAACCTTACAGTACCTGTTAAAACACAAGTAAGTCATTTTTGTTTTTGTTGAAGTTTAATTTACCTCTTCTTTGGATAAGTATTTCCTTGTGAATATATGGATTTCTAATGTGGTTTCTCTTTCAGTCAATTGTTTTCTTATTATTGTTATTCTTTCACTTTATTCTTATCCAATGTGTTATTCCCAACTTCACGTCTTAGGTTGACTTAATTGTTGCAATGCATGACTTGCTTGCTGAGTATGGGCTCTGCTGTGCGGGAGAAGATGGCTCAGGGGAGGAAGGAATATTTCTTAAGTTTTCAATTAAGCATCTTTTGGCCCTGGATATGAAGCTCAAGTCTAATAACTCCTTAAATAAGGAAACAAATGAGTGCAATGAGCAGCCTACCCTCGACACTTGTTTAAAGATGACACTAAACGAAGCAGAACCAGAGACACTAGATGTGGAAATGGGTCAGGGTGGAAAGAATGAAACCTGTTTGGAGAAGGATACTCTTGAAAGTGTGCTTTCCGAAAGCGCTTCACCTTATAAACCCTTAGATAAAGACACTCTGGTAGTAGGTGGTGGAAAACAAAACAGTACTAGCTCCAGTGACAGATTCAAAGTAGGAGAGAAATCAAGTGATCAATTGATTGAAGGTGGTAATGAACTCACTGAAGATGAAAAAGAGGAACTCGAGTTAAAAATTGATAATGCTCTGGATCAGTGCTTTTTCTGCTTATATGGCCTTAATATTAGATCTGACTCATCCTATGAAGATGATCTAGCTACACACAGAAATACTAGCCGTGGAGATTATCAGACCAAGGAACAGTGTGCTGATGTCTTTCTTTATATACTTCCCTATGCAAAGGCTTCTTCTGTGAGCTCTCTTTCTCTCTTGCTTGTTTCTGTGTATTGAACTCAAACCTCTCAGCATTTCTTCTATATAGTGTTTGAAATTTTGCATGCTTGTCTTTGATATTGCATGGTTTTTTTTTCCTTCAAAAAACGAGATGTTGTAGCATCTATATCTTATAATCTGACCTTTATTTGGCTGTATTAATGTTATCTGGCCAGAGAACTGGATTGGTAAAACTTCGCAGAGTACTTAGAGCCATACGTAAACATTTTCTGGAACCACCAGAAGATGTTTTGGCTGAAAATGCAATAGATAAGTTCTTAGATGACCCTGATTTATGTGAAGACCAACTCTCAGAGGAGGCTGGTTCAGATGGCTTTCTTGAAACCATAACGAAGGCGATACTTCCCAAATTGGGAAGCTTCAAACGGCACAAGATGTCATTGGTTGGGAGGTATACATGAATAGAATGCTTCATCTGCATTACTATTATGGTCGCTGAGCATGAACTTCACAATCCTTAGTAGTGAGCTATCTACCGTGTCTTTGCAGCTCCGAGCCATACCTGGAGGTTTACAGTAACTTGTATTATTTCCTTGCTCTGTCTGAGGAAATGAGTGCAACTGATAAATGGCCTGGCTTTGTACTCACAAAGGAAGGGGAAGAATTTGTACAGCATAATGCAAACCTCTTCAAATATGATTTGTTGTACAATCCTCTACGATTTGAAAGTTGGCAACGGCTAGCAAATATATATGATGAGGTATAATTTATTATCTCCTCATTTATAATTTTAAATGCTGCAAAAATAACAAAGAATGCTTTTCTTATTATTTTTTTAAATAATTACAAAAAACTGCCTTTGGTTTTGGCTAAATTAAGTAATGCACCTTTGGGTTTCTCAAAATGACAAATTTCTCTCCTCAGATTTCAGTTTATTAACCAGTCTACCTCTGAGTCAAAATGAGACCAATAAAAAGACAAAAATACCCTTAATTAGTCAAAAGACTTGTAATTATCCTTTTTTTTTTGGCCATCTCAAATATCCATGGCCGAAGTTGATTCCTTCAGAAATTCCTCTTTGTTAATGGAAACAGGAGGTAGACTTGCTACTAAATGACGGCAGTAAACACATCAATGTAGCAGGATGGAGGAAGAATGCTACATTGCCTCAGAGAGTTGACACTAGTCGAAGGAGGAGCAGACGATGTCTGCTAATGAGTCTGGCCTTGGCAAAGACATCATCTCAGCAGGTTTTACTCTGTCTGTGTCTGTTAGTGTATTGTTCGGGGTGGAGGATCTGTTCCTACGCTGTTTTTCTTTCTTGGACCAGTGTGGTTACTGCATTTCATAGCATTTTGGTTGAACATGTGTTAAATTACAGCTTCAAAGTTTTTGCCTTTAGCCTTTATACATGTCATTTGGAACATAAGAAGGGATGGAACCGGATGTAGGTCCTATATTCCTGTCAGGAGCCATTTGTTGGCCCGGACTACACAAGGGACTGGGTGAATGTTTTGGAACCATTTGAGGACTGGACGTGATTGTCCTCCAGCCTCCAAAATAAGCCACATCCATGACATGGGTTTAATTAATCCACTGCTCACCTCTTTTTTATTTTTTATTCTTTTTTGGCTTTATATCTTCTGTATGTACTACTTTTCTTTGAGTTGATATATAGGGACTACTTTAATTATCATTATTATTATTTTTCCAAGTACGATTCTTTTATATTAAATTGTTAATATCTGCTATTTTTCAAACGTATATTTTCAAAAAAATTATTATTTTATTGGAATGTCATTTTATTTTAATTTCTTTTATTATTTGAATATTCATGTATCCTGTTGCAGGAAACACAACATAGTACTCAAGCACTCCAATCCAATCCCAATTATTAGTCCAACATGATTTAGTTAAATCCTTCTTGCCAAACGAACCCTCAAGTTTTATCTGCATAGCCAATTATTTAATTTTAAGATGATTGTAGAACCTTTCGGATACTCTGAAACGGTTTCTTGCATTTCTTTATTTGCTAGATAAGTTTTTATGTCACACATTTAAAGAAGAGCATAATTATAATCTCATACTAAAAGTGAGGCTATCTTTTGTTGTTTCATGTGCAATGAATACTTTAGCGTGTTTCAGTGTATTGCTTGAATTCTTGTGACTAAATCCATAGATAATAAGTCTTTTCTGCATCACTCGTGATGTTTGGTTGGATTTTGTCAACTGATGTAATGAATATTTTTGTGGCTCAGTGTGAGATACATGAATTATTGGCGTTGGTATACTACGATAGCCTGCAGAGTGTGGTGCCATTTTACGATCAGCGATCTGTTATACCTGTAAAGGATGCAGCATGGGTGATGTTTTGTGAGAACTCAATGAGACATTTTAAGAAAGCATTTGCTCACAAGTATATTCCATCTCTTTTTATGTCACTCTTTACCTCATAGTCATGTTGTAACGTGTACTTTTGTATAATGTTGTCCAAGTTGTCATCCAGGGTTTATTATGAGAGTAAAGTCCTTCATATCCTTACTGCCCTATTTGCAAAGTCAAGTAATTTTTTTTTTCCTTTCGAAACAGGCAAGATTGGTCCCATGCATACTATATTGGGAAACTCAGTGAAAAGCTTGGGTTCTCTAGTGAGATATCATTATCGTATTATGATAAAGCTATTGCTTTGAATCCAACAGCTGTGGATGCTGTGTACAGGATGCATGCTTCACGCTTAAAGTTACTTTGTACATGTGGAAAACAGAATCTAGGGTCTCTAAAGGTTGTCATGCTTCTCCCAAGTATCTGATTTTTGGAATTGACAAGATTGGTTTCTTTCTACCTTTTTCTTTTTCTTAAAATTATATATTTGGTCATTCAAGGTTCTTTCAGCATATGCCTTTAGTCAATCAAAGAAAGATGCTGTCATGGCTATCTTTGATAAAATGGATGCTGAAAATGCCCGAAAGGATAGAAGCAAACAAGAAGACGCTGGAGAGATAAAGCATGAGGATCTACTTACACTGGAGGTGTGGCGCATTCTTTATAGTGATTGTCTTTCTGCCCTTGAAACATGTGTTGAAGGGGATCTCAAACATTTTCATAAAGCTAGATATATGCTTGCTCAAGGTCTATACAAAAGAGGTGACACTGGTGATGTGGAGAAGGCAAAGGATGAACTCTCCTTTTGCTTCAAATCATCCCGATCATCTTTTACTATAAACATGTGGGAGATTGATAGCACAGTCAAGAAAGGAAGGTAAGACTTTGGCATCATATTCCACTTTGTATTCTTTTGAATTTTTATAGAGTATTTAGACGCCGTAATAGGGGAAAAAAAAATTATAGGGTAGTAGCGTGCGTATGAACAATGATTAACTTCTCATTTTTTATTGTTATTATTATCATTTTTTTTTCTTTTGCAAAATTAGTTATTAGAAAACGTGTTTTCAGCATTGCTTTTGCAAAAATAGTTATTAGATTGTATTCACTCTTTGTAGAAAGTCTTTGGCAATCTCATTTTCAATGATAGGGGGGTGGGGGAAAGAAGAATAAGAAGAAGGAAAAGAAATTCTCATCCTAAATCTTATGCAACGTGACAAAAGAATTGTTATGTTTTTTTACCTTTCTTGTATATTGTCGTACAGCCCGTTTTGTTTCATGCTGTCTAGTAGCTTTTACTCTGATTATTATTTGAATTCATTTAATGAGGTCCTTTTTACAGACGCAAAACCCCTGGTTTATCTGGGAGCAAAAAGATCCTCGAAGTTAACTTACCCGAAAGTTCTCGAAAATTTATTACTTGTATTCGCAAGTACCTGTTGTTTTATTTGAAACTGTTAGAGGAGACTGGAGACATATGTACACTTGAACGTGCTTATATATCTCTTCGAGCAGATAAAAGGGTAACAATCCAATCTCTAGCCATTGCTTGGTTTGTAGCATTTTGCAAATTATCTTGTTCAAAGAGTGGCAGCCCTTGTTTCAAAATTTGGTTTTCTTCGTGCTCAATTATTTTCTTGAAATTTCTTTTTTATAAACAAGTTGATCAAGAGAATTCTATGTTTTTTTATTTTTTATTTTTTTACTTTCAGTTCTCATTATGCATAGAAGATCTTGTACCATTAGCACTTGGGAGATATGTTAAGGCCCTTGTTTCATCCATGCATCAAGTTGAGAAGGCTGGCTATGGTCCTCTAAGCAGTTCTGAGCAAATGCTGGAGAAAATGTTTTCTTTGTTCATTGAACAAGGAAACTTGTGGCCAGAGATATGCGGTTTGTCTGAGATTAAGGGCCCAGAAACATCTGAGAGCAGCTTATATGGGTATGACTCAGTCAACAGTCTGATTTTGTTTCAGAGAATTATTGCCCTGTTAAACTATTCTGCATATTTGACTTCTTTCTGTTCTTGGTGCCATTTTAATAAAATTCTCAAAATTTAAGATTCGTAACTAATTTGAGAGTAATTCATTTCTTCTACAGTTCCATACATATTTGGTGTTTACATGAGAGTAATGTACTCCTTCCAATGTTGCAGATATCTACATGAGCATATTACATTATTGGAGAGAAATGGCAAGCTGGAAACACTTGAAGTGATAAATGAGAAGATTCGAAAGCGTTTTAAGAATCCAAAGTTGTCAAATAGTAACTGTGCTAAAGTTTGCAGGCATGCGTCAGTTGCTTGGTGTCGATCTCTTATAATAAGCCTTGGACAGATCACTCCACCACTGCCTAAGCTCTCCACTGAGACTCAATTTCTCGGTCAATCGGATGGTGGTTTGGAAAACAGCCAACTGCTTTGCATTGATTTGCAAACAGACGAATTATGGAGTTCGGCATTTGAGGACCCAACCCAACTGAAAGCTCTTGAATTAAAATGGTGGCCAATATTGTCACAAATCAAATCTATAATGATTAAGAAAGTGTCTGATGAAAATTTGGAGACAGCTAACGCTTTGCTTAGATCTTCTTATAACTTTTATCGTGAGAGCTCTTGTGTAATGCCCCCTTCTGGTGTCAACCTTTATTTGGTTCCATCTTGGTTAGCTATGGAGAAACAATTTCAACCAAATATGAATGGGGTTGAAATCCTTGATCTCAGCGTTCCAAGGAAGCTTATCTTGTGGGCCTATACGTTATTGCATGGACGCTATGCAAACATCTCAGTTGTTGTAAAGTATTGTGAAGAAAACGCCAAGGTATGAAAATCAGCAGAGGCTTTTGCGGGGGCTTTTCCTGAAAGCATCTATCAAGCGAATATGCTTCTTCGTCATAAAGGGAAATGAATTCGACTAATTTATCATGGGATTTGGTTGCTTTTTGCAGTCAAAGATGAAAAAAGGAGGTGGAGGTACGTCTGCTGCTCCCTCAAGTACAAGCATACCCAACGCTGCCACTACCCAAACAGGTTACTGTCTTATATTATATTTTTTCTCGTTCAAAGCCTTTTTGAGGACTCAATGTAGAGAGTATCAGTATATTGGAATATGAAATTCTTTCTGCTTTTCACAAGTACTGAAACTGGCTTCTAGAAATTGACACTTTTCATAGTCGGACGTCTTGTGCTGTGCAAACACTAATAGTTGTCGCAACTACGGTTCGTTTTAGGTGGTCTGAGGGATGGAGCGGGCTATGAGGGAGTTAATGATGCGGAGGCTGCTGCTTCTCTAACCATGACAGTCTCTACTTCGGTGGCTGAGAGCAATGCCACACATTCTTCAAATCCACCATCTTTTTCGGGTGACATTCAAAAGGGTTTATTTGCTGCTCCTCAACTTCACCATTGTAACTACACCACTTCAGAGAGGAGTACTGCCATGGCACATGAAGCAGATCCAGACAAAGTTTGACCATATATTTAACTTTAGGCAAGCTAAATTTAACTGTACATATCGTCCCCGAGACTAGCATAGGCGTTTAGCAGGAAAAATTGAAACGAAAAAAGAAGGGGAGGGGGGGGGGAAAAAAAAAAGCGTAGGTTAAATGTAATGACAAGATTGTAAAGTTGTAACGCGACGTCCTTGCCTTAATGTAAAAAAATGTTACAGCCAAAAATATGCGGTTGAAATGAATTATATTCTCTTTCTTTTTCTTTTTTGTTGTTTTTTCCGAAACGTCTTGATAGTCTTAGCTTATATGTCTATTCTTTTTTTTTTTGTTTTGAAACGTCCTGATAGTCTATTGCACATGATTCAAATTAATTAATATTTAGGATATGATTTGAAACCTCACGTTCTTCATGTTCTGTTGAGTATGCTAATGAAAATGGGCTTTTTGTAGCCATGGGCTTAGCCCTGTGGCTGGCAGAAGACTCAATTGAATAGGCCTTAAAATTGAGCCCACATTTAACTTAACTGCCCCATAACATAAGCAAAGAAGAAGAAGAAGAAGAAGAAGAAGAAGAAGAAGACTAGTCATTGGTCGGCTCAAGTGGGATTAGTGGGTGGCAGGGCAGGGGCAGCGAGACACAGAAGAAAAAAATCAAAAATGGGAAGCAAAGGCATGGTTTTGGTGAAGGGAATCACAAGTTTGAGCTTCCCACTGCCGAAGGGCTCATTCAACTCGAAAAGTACTTTTGGGAAAGCGCTTCTTCTTCAGAAGAAGAACAATCTGGTTTTGTTCAGAACAAATTCCTCGACTTCAACCACTGGGTCCTCTCTTGAACCTCCGGATGTGCCGCGTTTGGCTGAGACAGCTCGAATCTCTCTTACTTCTGATGAGGTATCCTCGTATTAAGTCTTCTTCTTCTCTTTCGATTTGAATTTGTTATTTCACTCGACCTACACACCTGTTTTTCTCCCTAATCTCAATTCAAAATCTTTATAATTTTTTTTTTTTTTTTTTTTTTAAATTCAGGTCGAAGAATTCGGTCCTAAAATTCGTCAAGTGGTGGATTGGTATGATGGGTTTTAATTTAGAATATTTGTATTCCATTTTTATTTTTGGGGTTTTGGGTTAGTGATTTATGGGTTGGAATAATTTGGTGATAGGTTTGGACAGCTTCAAGCAGTTGATCTTCGAAGTGTTGAGCCCGCAATAAGAGCAGGTGCTTGTTCAAGTCACTCTTCTTTTTCTTTTTTTTTTTCTTAAGAAAAAAAGTAATAACAAAATTTCATAGCTCCGTATATGGTTGTTAGGACGTAGGAGCATTATAATTATGAAAAGTGAAGATGGAAACGAACGGTTATTTATTTATTTATTTTATTTTTTATTTACTTCCTGGGTTTTTAGAGTCCTTTGCCAGAATGACAATATTTAAAATTTTTATTTGCAAAATGATCATCTTCTATTCTCTCAAGTCATTTTACAAAAAATTGCAAAATATAAGGCAATAACTTTCTGTATTTGTGTTTCTCTTAAAAGTCATTTTGCCCAAATACTCGGTTTTTAAGTTTTGTAATGAGTTTAATTATGCTGATTATATACAGATACTGAAGGTGACAATTTGCGGGATGATGTTCCACAAATATTTGAGAAGAGGTAAGTAAAAGAGTCTTTTAAGTGAAGTGTGTTTGTAGTTTTCGAACATTAAAATAATTTTATTAGAAACTGTTTGTTCTGAACAGGGAAGCCTTAATTGGGGCAGTTCCAAACTATGAGGATCAATACATTAAAGTTCCTAAAGTCTTGAACAAGGAATAGCTTCTTTTAGTACTGAATCCTGAGCCCTGAGGTCTGAGGATAACACAACGAAGCCGATCCCCCCTATTCATTTTCTTTTTTTCTTTTTTCCTTCTGGATTTTCTTTCTTTTTTTTTTTTTCCCCCTTGCCGTACATTTGTCATTTTTTTTTTCTCGGGTGAATGGCATCATTGAAATCTGGTCATAATCGTCTCCAACTCTTTTATTTTTTTTCCGTATTGAAGTACTTAGCATTTTTTTTTGGCACCATTAATTCTATTAGCATTACTTTATCCAATATTTCATTAAAATTTATTTAAATAAGAAAAATTTTGCGTCATTAATCCCTATTGTTTAACAATTTGATTCCCCACTTCTCTCTCCTCACTTTTTTTTTTTTTTTTTCCATTTATATCTCCAATCAACAGTATTTTTTTTTGGTATTGATTCTTCTCCAAATTACAGTGATATACCCTAAATATATAAAAAAAATAGTAGTGAACTTTTTGACAAAAATAAATGAGAAAATCTATAATATCCCTTAAGCTTAACTATATTATTTTTTACATATACAAAATTAGTTATTTTATTTAGACATATGAAAAAATGAAGAAAACTGTAAAATTTTTCAAGCTTATTTATTATAAATAGTTAATTTAATTTTTTAGAATACTCATGCATAATTAAATGATAATCTAGTAGATATAGTAAAGATTTTTAGTCAAATTTGACTAATAGAAAAGGATGTGTAAAATTTTTTTAGTTGTAAAAATAGTAAGACAATTATTTTTTTGTTCATAAGAGTTACTATAGTTCAACATAAACTAAGTTTTGTTGTTTAATCTTTTTTTTCAAAGAATTTGATTTTTAAATGAACCATTTCTTTTATATCTATTTTGAATTTTAATTTTCTGAAAAATTGATAGATGCATATTGTTAAAGGCGGCTCTATTGTTGCTTATCTTTTTTTTTTTCCTACTTGTTTTCTAAATAGATCCCTCTCTAAAGTTTAAAAATTAAGCTTTTCTTAACAGACTCTTTTAAACTTTGTTATTCCAAATTGGCTATTAATAAAAAAATCAAGTAAAATTTCTTTTCCCACCTATTAGTTTTACAGATTTCTCAATCATTTGTTTGATATTCTTCAACCTTTTGTTAATTTATTGACAAGAACTATCTTATAAATCAAGATAGAGGGGCCAAACTTTTAGGCTTCGAAATATTCATCAATTTATATTTCTCCTAGAAATTAAGATAGAGTTCTTGAAATTAATTTTTTTGGGGTTATTAAGAAGAGAGACAGAGTTTCTTAAATTATTACTTAGGGTTCTTAAGTACTAGAGAAAAAAGTTAGAATTCTTGAATTTATTTTAGGATTTTTGAAAAGTAGAAAGATAGTTGAATTATTATTTAAAGTTCCTCAGAGAGAATTGAAATTGGGATTTTGCAGTCTTTTTTCTCTAAGAATATAAATATTTTATTTACCTTAAAATAAATTAATTACTCAAGATTTTTTTAAATGATTTATTAGTTATGTTTAAGAGGTGTGTGAAAAACAAATAGTTAAGAAAGAAGATTCTAGATCTTTAATATTATTTACATCTATTTATGCCATTTCATATAAGGCTATTCATGTTATTTAATAATTAGTAAATGGGGGGTTGGAAGAGTAAAAAGAGGGGTAACATTATTGTTAATCGGAGATATGAATGGGAAAAAAAAAAAACCACTAGAGACCAAATTTCTAGATAATTGAAATAATAGAGTAATGGTGCAAAATTTTTTTTATTTAAATGAATTTTAACAGAATCTTATATTTGCTAAAAAGACTAACAGTGCTAAAAAGAAAAACATTAAGTACTTAATTACTACAAAAAAAAATTAGGGACTAATATGCCAAAATAATAATATATTGGGGACCAATAATACCATTAACCTTTTTCTTTAATATATGAATAGGGCTTTAAGCATTTTAACAATGAAACATGCAATATGGCTAGAAGAGCCAAGATGTTAGGCCAAATATGTAATCCAATTAATATAGAATAGACTAAAGTAGAGGCAATTTGATTTTTTATAGTAATTTTCAAAAAAGAAATGAAAATTCCTTAATTTTAAAATTGTTTGAAAAATTCCAGATCTTTTTAAATTATTTAGAAAAATATTACTTTTTATTAATTGATGAGAAATTTGAAGTAACCAATCAAGTAACCTTAGGTAACTTAACTGGTTATCTCAAGTAACTAGCTCGTTACCTCAAATAACCTAATTAATTACCTCGAGGACTATTGAAAAATACTAATTTCTAAAAAAATAGTATTTTTCTAAATCATTCTAAGATTTTTCAAATAATTTAGCTCATTTGAAAATTTTCAATTTTTGGTACTTCGGGCGTGAAATTTGTAAAAAGCCCGATAAAGTATGCCCGTAGAAAAAAAAAAAAGAAAGTTACAGTAAATGCCACTTTTTCACAGAAAAGGAAAAGAAAAAAATAAAAGGCCTTTACATTTAACCTCTAGTTAATTAATAAAAGGGTTTTTTTTTTTAACTTTAAAAAACTCCGTTGGTAGCAACCCTATCATTCAAACTCTAGTCTGGTTCAATCTCAATTACAACTTGACCGAAGTAACCTGAAATTGATGCAATTAATTTTATTAAAAATATTGTGAAAATATTTGCTAAATTAAAATAAGAGTTAATAATAGTAATAGGCCCTGAAATATATTCATTATAACACTTTGGTCCTCAAACTTTTAACTTACATAGTATTGGCTACTGAATTATGCAATATTATAAAAATAGCCCATTTGTCACAAATTATTAGTTTTTTTAATAGAAAATAGTATTGGACTTAAATAAGTCAGAATTTCATTATCAAGTATAGTTACCAAACTACTTACTTTATATTTAACTGTTTGTAAAAAATAAAATAGTTATTATTATAATTATTGCATAAATCTCAGTAGTCTATTGAATGAGTTGAAAATTCAGAGTCTGATTTTTGACCATAATTAGCAAACTGTGTGTTTTGAAATGACTTATTTTGTTAAATATTTTGTAGTTTATGATAAAATTACATAATTCAGGGGGTCGTTACTATGCAATTGAAAATTCAGGGATTAAAGTAATACAATAAGTATAATTTAAGGATCATTACTATTATTAACCCTAAAAGTAAAAAATAGATTAAATAGAATAAAACCCCCTTAGATCTTATATTTCCATTTTGAAACCTTAATATCAAAAGGGACAACTACGAAAAAAAAAAAATCCTGAGATATGACTTTTCTATTATTTTAACTCTATCTTTTAGTTTGTGTAAAATAATATTTCCACATTTCAAATCTCTTTAATTTACTTTATGGGTACGAATTGGATGATTTATGCTAACTCTTTCAAGTTATTTTCAATAGAATTTTTGTATTAATCAGCACAAATAAAATATTCTCAATTTATATTTCATATCTAGTGATAAATTTATAGGTCAATTTATATGTTAAGATACAAATTTACAAAAATTTAAAATGTAGAGATATAATTTTGCACAAAGCAAAAATAATAGTTAATTTTACAAAAGGACTATACTTCAGGGTTTTTTTTTTTTTTTGCAAATAATCAAATGTCAAAAACATAAACTAAAAGTCTAAAACTTTCAAATTGGGCGCCTTTAAATAAAAATAAATAACTAAGCAATTGGGTTAACCCGGCCATTTAATCAAAAAGTAAAAGTTGATCATCCTTCTGCTGCATGAGTTTCCTTTATTGCCCGGGCTTCGGGTTGCCATTTTACAATTCAAACAACACCTGGTTGGTTTGGGCGGGCAAGCAGTATGACCTTATATGTGGCCATTTACCTATCAGAAGAAAAAATCACAATCATTTGCTAAAATGACGTGTAAAATAAAAGGCTTTATTATAATTTGTCTTCAAAATGTAGTGTTATCGAGAAATCAGAGTGGTGTCTCTTTTTACGTTTGCTGAAGACATCTATGTTTTTTTTTTTCCATCTTTTAACAAGTGTCCAAAGACAGATTAAAATGATTAAAATGAGTATATCTTACACTCGATTTTAAACAAATGTATATTTTCTTAGATATCTCTAAATATATTAGTTCATTTACAATATATACTTTTTTCGAAAAATAATGAAGTCCTCATCTTAAAGGCCTCAATGTTGTTCCTGATTGACTTGGTTCCTAACACAAGACCTTAAAAAAACTACCAAAGAGTCACTTAGCCTAATTTCCTCGTTCATTACTTAAGACAAAGCAAAATATGAGTACTTCTATAGGTTGCATTTGCTAAGATATATATTAGTTTTATAGCTGTACTTTCTAAAGAAAACTACTAAAAAAAAAGGTCAACCACCAGAATATAGCACAATTTCCTCCAAAATACAAACCAGGTTGGAGAAAACGAACACATAGCCAATGTGAAGGTAATTAATTAGGCTAAATAACAGTTTAATAAGATGGTATGAGATTCATAGTCATTTTGAAGAGTGTTATAAAGAAAATTGATATAAAACTAATATTGGTTTTAGAACTGCTATCAATGAAAAAGGCCAACTTTGAAACGAAAAGGAACGTTGGTAATATTCACAATTGATATATATATATATATATATATTTACAGGGCACCAATCCAGTAGGTATTTTTTTTTTTTACTTATGCATAGGTATCAATTTGGCCAATAAAAATTTAGCATACATATTTTTTTATTATAAAAAATAAGAGAGAGAAAGAGCATTAATGATGCACGTCTTTTCATGCACTTCATTATAGCCATTAGATCATCATTAGATGGTGATCTAACGGCTAAAAAAAAAAATACATACCCATAAGTAAAGAAAAAAAATACCTATTGGATTGGCAACCATATATATATATATAGGTTGCCAATCCAATAGGTATTTTTTTTCTTTACCTATATATATGGTTGCCAATCCAATATGTATTTTTTTTCTTTACCTATAGGTAGGTATTTTTGTTTTAGCCGGGTTGCCAATCCAATGGCTATAATGAAGTACATGAAAAGACGTGCATCATTAATGTTCTTTCTCTCTCTTACTTTTTACAATAAAAAAATGTGCATGCTAAATTTTCATTGGCCAAATTGATACCTATGCATAGGTAAAAAAAAAAAATACCTACTGGATTGGTACTCATATATATATATATATATATATATATATATATATATGCATTTCATCATAGCCATTGGATCACCATCTAATGGTGATCTAACGGCTAAAAAAAAAAATACCTACCCATAGGTAAAGAAAAAAAATACCTATTGGATTGACAAAATTTAATATATATACCTAGACATTTAACTATAAAATTTAAAAAGTAGACATCTAGATAATCAAATTTAAAATATTAGTTATTCACCTAAATTTCTCAAAATGAAAGTCGTTGAATTAGCAATGGGTCTTTATGGCCCACTACAATGCCGTACTGTATAAGAGGAAATTCAACTGGCCCTCCCTAGGGTTGGTTGAATTCCACCCCTAAGGAGGAGCCTATAAAAGACACATTTCCTCTTTTCTTACAATCTATTATCAGTTTAATTGAAACATTAATTTGGTAGTTATCGTAGAAAATTAAGAGAAAAACAAAAGAGAGAAATTTTTGGAGTCATTATTGGAGGCTATTGGAAATTCTGATTCTCACTTTGATCAAGATTGAGGTACCTACACACTTTTACAAATTCAAGTTTGGTACTTTGAAAGGAAGACTTTTTGATTGATGTAAGATTTTTTTTTAAATGTATTTAGACCATAATAACGATCCATAATAGTTTTTATGAAAAACTAGATCCATAAAAAAAAAAAAAAATTCCAAGCTTCTACTCATCTTTGATTTTATCATGTTTTTCATAAAATTTAGCTAACACTTGTGAGGTGGGGACTTCAAAACCACGAGGAGACCAATCTGTCTCCACAAGGAGAAGCTCATGAACAGCACTGACTACCCGGTATTATGTTTTATATTCATGTTAGAAATTCAGGGGTAATTCCTATAGTGTAGGCACGGTTTGTGGCCTCAACTTCCTAGAGGATGTCTTTTCCTAGACCATGCATACCTCAATACAAGGCCACTCTCATAGAGAGACTAGAGGATGTTTATCAGTTCGTAAATATGTATCTCAATTTTACTATATCAAATATTAGATATACTGGGGAAAAAAAAAAAACTACTATAATTTTATGTGCTTATCATGAAAGGACTAAGCACATAAATGTAAGGTTGCGTTTAGGGACATCATTTGACAGAGGCAGGTCAAGTTGAGAACTTGTTAATCCTGGTGACATGTTGACAAAAATGATATCAGTAATTTCAATGAAGCTTCCAACTTACTGAATTTATTACCTACCTGAACACATTAGCAATTGCAGGGTTCCTCTGGTTCGATTCGTTCTCAGCCAAATCTAGAGTCAAGGAGAAGTTCGACAAAAATGTGTGGCTCGAATTTATTTGAGTTGGTTATTTCTAGTAATATAGTTATACTTAAGTTGATTAAGATCACAACTTAATTGACTTTAACTCTCACAAAATTACGTGTCAGCAACATGTTAGCCTGACTCTAGAATTTAGTTTAGTTTTTGTGTGCTATATAAAGGAAGATTTCTGTTGTACTCATTATCATTATATTTGTTTTACTACATTGCATTACTGTATTAAGTTCTGGGGTTTGAGAGAAAATCTGAGTGAACTGTGAAATTCTGTTTGGTTACTGGGAAAGCTCGGCAAAGAGAGATTGTAATCTGGGTCTAAATAATCGTAAAACTATGAGATTGAGTGTATAATATTAGCTGAATATTGGATTACTAGGCGTTAAAAATCCATATCTTGGATGTAAGATTTCCTCGGGAAAATCTGAACCAGCTGGTATATTGCTTTCTGCATGTTTGATCTTTTTCTTCTTCTAATGGTCAATGGTCAACCCAATCAGGAAAGAATTCTTTTTAAGTATAGGGTTAGCTACATCTTTGTAGTTTGAATTTTGGTTGGTTGTTCTATTTACACCATTAATTTTAGATATTAACAATGTTATCCTTTACATTTTGAATTTCTTATATATTTATATATTTTCTAAGTCAACCAGTAATTTTGACTTATAAATAAATATTAATTTTGACCCATATATTTACCAAAATACTTTTTAAAGTTTAAATATAGGTTGTCAATTTAGTAGGTATTTTTTTCACCTATGTGCAGGTATTTTTTTTAGCCGTTAGATCATCATCTAATAGTGATCTAACAGCTATAATGAAGTATATAAAGAGATGTGCATCATTAATGCTATTTCTCTCTCTTACTTTTTATTATAAAATAATATGCATGATAAATTTTCATTGGCCAAATTAATACTTATGTATAGGTCAAAAAAAAAAACATATTAAATTGATGCCCTATATATATATATGTATATATTTGAAAAGAAATTCAAATTTAAAAATTTTGATTTGTACTTTACTTTTTTTAAATATTTTTTCTTTTGATTATTAATTTTAATGAGTTTAAATTTAAATTAAATATTAAACATATATCTTAAAGTTTTAAGGGTGTTTCGGTAAACTCAATGATCAAAATTAGTAAAGATGATATAAATTTATTATAAATTTTAAATATAAATATTATTATTGATAATAATCAAAATATAAATTATGAATTGAAAAAATAGATAAACGCAAAATAAAAAAATATAATTAACCAAAAGAAGTATAAAGTAGTGAGTTTTCTAGAACTTATTTTACCAAGACTTTCCTTTAATGGATTATTTTCTTAATTATCCAAGTATGATTTCAAATCAAACTTTAATGAGATGGGTTTTGACAATAAAGTTTAAAGCAAATCAAATTAAATGGCCTCTTTAAATAAAAATTTTCATTAAACCTATATACTTCCCCCTTTCTTATGGTTATTTAATGGATAAAATTATTTTAAACGAATTTGTAAATTTAATCTTCCAATCATAAAATAAAAAATTAATTTTTTTCTTTTGTAACATAGAGTCGCGGGTCCAAAGTCCGGTGAGGAAGCTCATTTTTTGTCGCAATCATATAGCAGACTGGTGAGATCTCACTTTTTAGTGAGACAAGTCTCCACGTTGTCCAGTGGGGGAAGCGCACAATTCTTCAAGTGGATAATTGTGGCCAAAAGGTTTGGCTAGACTGGGGACAGGATAAAATAGACTAGTCAAGCTTGCATGTCTTTTTTTTTTTTTTTTTTTTTTCAATTTGGTTATAGCCTTTTGAACTCACCGTCAACTATTTGAGGTCGCGCAAAGTCACACAAAATTAACAACACAATAGTCCATGGAAAGAAAATAAGAGAGGTTTCAATTAGAGGGCGCAACTTTTTGTTGATGAGCAATTTGTTTCCAAATTGTCATGAATCTTTTAGCCCATGCCAGAAGACCTGAATGTTTCAGTATATCTAGAAAGTTTATGTGAACATATAACTATATAAAACGCCGAAGAGTTAATAGAACGCTAAATATATTAACTTTTCCACCTCTGGTCTGATTGCAAAAGATGTAGATTTCATTATCTAGTCTTAGTTTTGATAATATTATCGAGTATAATAGAATACACGTATCAATTAATGAAACAAAAAGTGGATAAAATAGAGATACTAACACTCTCTTATAATAATTATAAACCTCCCTAAACAAGAAGATATTGACCCTTCCTAAATGGTCTCAGATTCTATCAGTGACTGGTTTTGGCCCTTTTAAGGGAGGCACCCCCAATGTGATTGCTGGCTTAATATTTGATGAATAAACTTTGATGCCTGTTTAGCAAAAAAAATAAAAATAAAAATAGTAATAATAAATCATGAACCAGGAGACAACTCCAAATCGATGGAACATGAGTAACTCAACATAAACATTGGTCAAAAGAGGCTGGTTATGAAATCTAAAAGAGGCATCTCACCATCTAAGGATTTAACATCATCGTAAAAATATCAAAAATTAACTTTTGTCCCATATTGATATATCAATATGTTCAAAAAACTTCGCTTTATAAAATATCTTGATTTCTCTCTTCTAATCTAAAGATAAACTTCTCTAACAAATCATAAATTTCTATCCTTTCGAATTTTTTGTACGAGTTTTCCATACTCTGTACAAAAATAAAGCATCGTATTATGACATTTGTCCTCATTATTCTCTTAAGTCTTCCGTACTCTTCCTCTTGAGTTTATCGTACTCCATGCAAAAACAAAGCATCGTACTACTATTTAGTTGATATAGGTGAGAAAAGCAATCTTAGATTTTTCTAATAAATTAGGACATACGAAAATGTTTAGTTTTTCAAATGTTTAAAAAAAAAGTTTATTTAGAAATTGGCTGGCAAGAGGAAAAAAATGGCATAAAATTTTCTTGTATAACGGAATGTTTTAAATTATTTGTCTTGTAATATTTGATATATGTTAAAAAGAAGCTGAAAATTTCGAACCAAAATTTCGAATGCCACAATTATTGTTTGTTCGAAATTATTTTCCTTGCACACTTTCGAATGTTTTAATCAGTGTGGATTAATTGGAAATTTTCATTAAGAGCTTTCTACTTCTTGTTGTAACGCCGCAACCAGCTTCAATTATAAGAATTTCTAGTTCTTATTGCCATTCCACAAACGGCTTAGAAGCAAATTTGTGTTCAAGAGCATATTGGCAATTGTTTGAAATTTACTTTGTTTGGAAATTGGATTTTTGGAGAAAAAAATTCCAAATTTTCTGTTGTTTGGATTGAAACAAAAGATGAATTTTTTTTTTTTAAAAAAAAGAATTTAATTCGATAAATTTTTTAATATATTGAACTTTCACACATTAGTTTGTAAAATCAGAACTAAAAATATCAAAATAAAGTTAAATTTTAGGAAAAGTATTTTCCTTCTTTTCCTATAACTTTATTCTCGTAATTTTCTTCCTCCAAAATCCAGTTTGGATCCAACCGGAGCCTAAAAATAATAAAAACATTCATCGGTTTGAATGCGACAATTTCAGAACGGTGCAAGCATAAAAGATATTCTCAATAAAAAATAAAATTAACTACTAAAACGATCCAAACCGTGGTGAATCCTTTTGGTCCCCAAAAATTTCATATTACATTTAGGAAATTGACGTGAGCACCTAATTATGCGAAACACAGTAGAGACAAAGTAGGTAAAAAGTTAATACAAAAGTTATTACAATAATGAATGTCCCCATCTCTAAAGCATTTCTGGGTAACCAGGCTCGATATATACATGGTGGGAATAAACTGCACATTGCTCAAAAGTGATTACAATAATGAATCTCTCTCTCTCTCTCCCTCCCCCCCTCCCCTCCCCCTTTCTTCGCAATTTCAGTTTTCACTTTTTACTTTTTGTCAATTACTCACCTACGCTCAAAATAAGACTAAAAGGAAAAGAACCGGAAAAAAAAAAATACATGTTAATGAGTATATATCTTCTGGTCGAATAATATCATGACTGCCAGAACAGCTCAAAATCGTTGCTGTACAAGGAACGGTCTTGAATCTCTAGATTTGCCACGTGCCAAATGATGAGTTGGGATTGAAAAAGTTTACACAAAACCAGTCCCGCGGGAAAAATCCACCATTCACTTTCATCCCTGCATCCACAACAAACATGCAGCGTAAAATAATTTAGTTGGTTTACAGCTACCTAAGTGAAAGGATGAAGATTATGGCAGTAAAAGAATCCCTCACATGCTAATACTACCCCAAGGAGGAAAACTCGGATGTTTTTTACTTGATGATTGAGTTCTATAGTGAATGTATCCACAAAGAAAAGCAACCACCTGGTATGAGAGATCAGAAAACTTATCATTCATCTCAGCAAAATATGAAACAAAAAAGTTATCGTAATAATAATAATAATAATAATAGAAGAAACAAAAGAAAAGGAAAGTCGTATAAGCAAAACAAAGCTATCATCCAATGGGTTGTACAGAAGACATCGTTCTGAGTGAAGGAAAACTAACAGAGCATAGTAAGAAGGAAAATGGTAACAATTGCAACTTACAACATTGACTAATGATGTCAAGTTCCACAAAGCATAGATTCGTGCAAGGCCTGCCGAACGCCTTGGTCCATGACTGAATAGAGCATTGATTCCAGCAGGAAATGGGAGAAGAATACCGAAGGGTAAAATAAACAAAACCAGAAAGACGTCCACCAGTGAAAATGAATACAACTGGAGAAACGTAAGCAACACTAAGCTAAAGTCTCCTAATAGTAGCATTGATATTACTAAGCCAACAAGATCCTGCAGTCCGAAAAAAAAAATACATATAAGACAACAGTTATTGGAGAGGTACAACTATAGAATTTGAAGGTTGCATGTAAATCAACTTAGCCATCAATAGAGTTGCATATACCTGGTGTCCAACAGGCTTAGTATTATGAAGTATGAAAGAGAGAAGGTAAAACATATCTCTCTTCTCTTCAAGCATCTGTAAATAGTTAGTATCTAGTATCCCTCCATACACTTTTGTCCGCCTTGCATAACTTTCAGTGTTTCCACGAGCTTGGCTCAATTGTGTTTCTTCTCTCATATGACTTGATAGATTTTCTTGAAAAAAACTCTTCACACTGTACAATAAAAGAGAAAATATATATATTAACCTCACAACAGTGTCCCACTTTTTTTCCTTGTGCTGAAAAATCAGCATTCCACTTGTCCTTGTAGCAGTAATGTATGCATTACTCGTGAAATTAAATTTAAGCTTTCCCAAGATCAATTGAATTCCTCTATATATGTTTGATTTACCAACATTATATAAATTCCTATACCCTCTCGAGAACTGCCGTGTACCTATACCACTCCAGTTATCCGTTTATCCTGTTTACCTTGTAATCCCATAAAAAGGCATAATACATCTTTATCAGATATTAGAGCATTCATATTCCAAACCAACCATAATGGTCTTCGTAACACTACTGTGTACTAATTTAGAAAGAAACTCATCTGTGTGTTTGCCAATTCAAAAAAGTGTAAATATTGAAGAGCCTACCAAGAGAAGAAACAGTACACATTTCCATCAAACACATATAACAGAAAGCGTAAATTATTACCATGGCTGTTGCCCAGTTTGTATTGCTCCATCTACGCTTCCGATGGACGCCCAATTGCTCTCTTCTTCAATAGCATACACCAAAAGTCCATAATGAGAATAACCACAAGCTGTGGCCTGAAACCAGGCAAGGTCAACACGTATGCCATGACTCCTCAAAGCAGGATTTGCATAACTTTCAAGCCACCTAAGGACAGGTCGAAATGTTACTCTTAACCGCCCACGACGAACCAATCGCAGTTGTGCATTTAGACCAGCCACAAGACGATACCATGTGGTAGGTGGGACTGACTGCAAGACAGACATAACAAGGTAAATTCCTATAGCAACTGCAAGATAAAAGGATGGTCAAGCTTTCTCTGTCCCTCTCTCTCTCTCTCTCACTGCATGCATTTTTGTAAGTGTACCTACTAAATTAGTTCGTAATCAACATTCAACAAACCTGGCTCATGAGGCTTGTAACAACATTATCGCTTTGAAGTGAAAAAGGAGCCATGAAACTTCCATCACCTCCAAAAGGTAATGACATTGGAAACCTATTCTGCAAGCGGGGAGGAAGATCACTCCTCTTTTCATCTCCTCCGAGAAAGAAGTCAACATATGCTAGCATTAAATCAGAAGTTGCAGCTACCTACAGCAACATAGAGAATAGTTACAAGCTTAACCAAACAAGACCATTAGAGAAACAGTCCAAAATGGAATCTGTCACAAATAACACACATATGAATGTGATTCAAAAGATTCATGATGTAGAATCAAAGTCAACAACTTATTTTGCATTACAAACCTTAATTCCTTCATAGAGAGCACGTGAACGGCAAGACTTTAAGCAAGCGTGATCATATTCTGATCGAACAAACTCGCGCATACGCTGCAATTTCAATCTACGGCGCCATTGCTGCCATGACCATGCAAGGGGATACACAAAAACAGAGAGAATGCTGTAGACAGCTCCCTCCCACCACTGGTAAGCTGCTATGGCATTAATTTCATCCACAAACGTATTGAATGCAACCTCGTATCTGCCAGATCTAATAAGTTAGGGGGCAGACGTCCTAAATTTCAAATCATAGTTAATTAACTAAAAGAAAGGAGGATAATAATAGCAATATTTTTACTCTTCAACAGAATTAGACACAATTTTCCAATGGAGAAGTAGACTTACACAATCTCTTTTATTTCCTCTGGAGGAGTGTGGGGAAGATGCCAAGGATCACTGAAAGTATTAGGACCCATAAAGTACATCCTATGCACATGGCTCTGGGACTCTTCCACTCTGTTTGTTTCCAAGACCTTAAAAAATAGATCACCCATTATAAGTCTTCAAATCAGGGACGGGCAAGCAAAAGAGAGAGTACAGTGGATGCCAAAAAAGCTGTACATGGTTTTTTTAATAAGAAAAACAAATATAAAGAACATCCTACTATACAAGAATGTAGAAGAAATACCTCATTTAGAGACTCGAGAAATGGAAAGGAGTGATCTATTTGAGAACCATGCTGAGTGGGAGCTGGGCCCGGTAATTCATCAACCCCAACAAATTTCATACGTGCAACACTAAGCACCAGAGCTAAAAGAATTAGAAGAGCAATAAGAAGAAGACCAAATAGCCATGGCCCACCAAATGTGTAAATCAACTCTTCAAGAGCTGTGTAACAGTGTGGCATGTGGTATCTGTCTGAAATGCATTTGTAAGGACAAGGAGTCTCAGCAACACCACCTGTTCAATAAGAAGAAAGTGTGGATTGTTGAGTGAGATAATAAGTTGCAGATGCTTGTAGACAAGATTTTCCATAAATAACAAGGTGTTGAGCATGTGGAAATGAAACCAAGAGATGATAATCCGAACCATTCAAAACAAATCAAAGAGCAATTATTTTCTAGCTCCTCAAAACAAATGTAGTAACCACAAGCTTATTATACCTCGCACAGGAGTGTAAATGGCACGACTGGGAAGCGCTTCAGTAGGGCAGCTACGACAAAGTTTACTGTCAGATCCACTAACATTCTTGTAAGTGCCAACTGGACATTCCTGAAGATGAAACCCAAAGTTATAAAATTTATCCCAATGAAGTGTTACCTCACTCCTATTTATCATAGTAGGGAGAGAAAGCAGAAACTCCCAAAGGGGGCAAACCCAGTCCTTCCCTCCTGGTTCTGGGTTCAAAACCAAGAGTCGCAAAAATTTCCCAAGCAAAGATAGAGAGAAGAAAAGGCTGTAATTTTTCAAGAACTTTTTTAACAACTTATTAAATGTTGTGCTTATGAAAGTTCAAATAGTTCAAAGTTTTAAATCAAAGTGTTAAATGAGGTTTCCTAGGTCAGGTAATATATATTTGTTTTGACAAATATAAAAAGAAATTCCAGACATTCAGCACAGGTACTTTATAAGCGGTGAGGATGATTCATAAAGTACAAACGCAAGTAGAGGAAATGAAGTGTCCAAAAGAATTTCTATAAATAACAATTCAGAGTTTTTGCCAAGAGGAAAATCAGAGTTTCATTTAAAACTTCATAAGATATTAAGAGTTCCCAACCTAGAATTGCAACAGTAATTACAAAAATGAATCAAGACTTAAAAATGTTTAAACAAATGAAGGCTAAGGAGTTGGGAGCACAAAATACATCAAAGTCATATAAATATAAAAAGCAAACCTCGCAAAAGATCCCATAAAGTCCTTTTGGGCAAGCTTTCCCAGTCACCGTTCCATTTTCTCCAGCACCGCCCTTGCCTCTACCCAACCCTCCCCTTCAATAAATAAAAATGTCAAAACTTAATCAGAAGAAGAAAATTCAACATTTTCTAATGTCCATCAATAGGAATAAAAAAGTATGTATATTTCAAGAACAATATTAAGTAGGGAAAGAAAATGATAAATGATTAATCACAATGTCAAAAATTTCCAGAAGCTGTTAAAGTAAGAGGAATGGGAGGTTATAAACCAGATCTCTTGAAAGATGGTATCCTAAAAATTTAAAACTGGACCACTAACTACTGTGTCCAAAATTGAACGATAGTATTGAAGTCAGCAAGCTGAGATATGAAAACTATTCAGCTAAAATGCAAGAATAAATACTTTAATTTTGTCCTAGGACCAAAAGAAATAGGTGGCATTTGAATAAAATTAAACAATTACAAACCCTGCATGGATGCTTCCTTGCACACTTGCAATGGGCTGGTACACATCTCCAATGGGAATGTCTGACCAATGAAAGTGAATTCTTCCACCACCACCTCCACCACCCCCATAAGGACTACCATATCCCCCAATACTAGAAAGTGTAGCAGAATCACCAAGAAAAATAGTATGCAAAAACATAAGTATAGTTCCACCAGACCCACCACCAGGACCGCCACTTGAACCATCTATAACAGCATATTTTCCCTCTCTGCTAGTTCCTTCAAAGCTTTCTCCATCAGCTTTTACTGAGCCTTCAATTGACAAAGTCGACAAGGGATGCTCCAGTGAACCCATTACTGCCCAGGTAATTATGCGCAACAGCATTCAGAAGTGCAGTGAAAATAAAAGTATCAACTTATGGAGTATGTCCATACAAAGAGAAAGTTTGCATGTGAATATTCAAGTAAATGATAACACAATTAGAAACTTATGAAAGTAAGTTGAGTGATTAACCTTTTTACTCCAGGGGAAAACTGGAAAATTAAATGCAAACATGGACAAATGGAAACACATAATGCCCTCATGAAATTAAAACAAAGAGGTTGAAAAAAAAATTTTGGCCAACTAACAAAGAATGGAGCTAACCTATGATACCACCACCAGCAGTATAACCAGTTGAACTGGTGTTTCCACTTCCACTACCAAGTTCACAAGGCAACTGAGCATTCCCATATGACAGGCCACCCTCAATACAACTGTCCTCGTCACATCCAGGCCCACCGTTACCACCATGTCCACCACCACTCCCAATGCCATTGCTTGTAACATTTCCTCGGCCAAAACCACCAGTACAGCCTGTACAAACAGAAAATTATAATTCCACCAACTGAAGAAAAAAATCAATTACAAAGTTAAAAATCTGTCATTTTCCATTTTCTTCGGGGCAGTACATGGATATCACAACATTCATCACACCATCATCCAAGTCTGCTGCAAATTTTACAATGCATCTTTGTGTCTGTACTTGGTTACAGAGAAGCACAGAAATCTAATTGTTCTAATTAAGAAGAGAAGAGAGGGGGGGGGGGGGGGATTTAAAACTCCTCCCAGTACAGGAAGAAGAGAGCATACCCATTCCAGATGCACTTATTGTTCCAGAAGACTGGACAAGAATTGTTCTCGACCTGTGAAAATGAACAACAGATCCTTTCACGAGACCTTCAACAGTGATATCCTCAACTCGGCATATCTGGAAGAAAAAAAAGGTGTCAAGCATATCCACATAAGCAAACCATAAAACAAGTAGTTTTGTTGGTTTGTTAATTGGTTACATATTATTATTAAATTGAGTTGGATTAAAACCCGTTGCTTGATAATCACCTGAAGAGTAAAGGATAGTGATGAGTTCACGTTGCAATCCTCTGGAGGATGAAGTAGTTCAATTGGACAATCTTGACTTTCACAAAATAACTTCGGTGTCCTAGAAATATGAGAGAAAAACGTAGCTGGAATGAAATTAAGGAAACACTTGTTTTCAAAATTAAATTAAAAAAGCAAATTCTTCCATCAAATGGCAATAAAGCTCAAACTCAAACTTACACCGAATCACTAGTGGCATTCTCCAAGGGACCACGCAAAACAGATCCAGGCCCAAGCTTCAAACCAAAACAAGAAAACTCATTCAACAAACAACTACAGCAAAACTGAGAATGAAATGCTTAAAACGTATAACATACTACCAAACATAATGGCTATTTACAGTTCATGCATAAGATAAGACACGTAATCTAATCACACTTTGACTGCTAAAGAAATAATGCAACTTACTTTACAGCCCACAGAAATGACACAACAGCACCCACCCACACCCCCCCCCCCCCCCCAAAAAAAAAAAAGATGCCACTGTAAGCATCTGAAACAACGGTGTGTCTAAATTATTAATTAAAAATAATGACAGAGTAAAAACCGGAAACTGAATGCCAAAACGAAGATACCTTACCTCCTCAAATAAAAAAAATATACATATGTTCAGATAGGGAACAACCAAATTGGTTTTAACAGTCACTCACATGAATACTATAAAATAGTGATAGAACCAGACGTTGAGCTTCAATTAAATCCCCTGGCCCTGATAAATTCAGAAGACCTTGTCCATGAACTCCCAAATTTGCATTAGAGTGTATAACAGATGATTCCTGTCATGAAAAAAGATGGCATGTCATACTTGGATTCGTTGTGTAAAGGACACTCTTTGATACAAGTAGTAGTTACAGCACCTTTAGAACAACTAAATTACTAGCCTCAAGTAAGGAGGTTGCAACAGTTACATCTCCACCTCCATCTATGAGCATTTTAGAATTCCACATCAAGAACATTTTTACAGACATACGCAATGCTCCGTATACCTGAAAAAGGGGCATTGATCGCTGTCATACAATTTAATAAACAAACTATGAAGTTATAGAAGTTCACAGGCATCAAAAATTATATTATTTGTGTGAAAATAGGGAAAAAAAAATTATCAAACTGTTCCCATCTAGATATGGACGAGATAACACATGCAAAAGTTCCATATAAGGTCTGACACTAACCTTGATTTCAGAATCACTCATTAATAACTCTTCTGCCAACAACTCAAATTCAGAAGAAGCATAATGTGGCAGCCCGAAGCTCAATACTCCATTACGTAATAGACTGATCTGTCCTTGTACCTTCATAATGCATTGAAAAGAGAGTATTTTATCAAATTTCCTGATATAAAAATATGATGTGTATGCATACAGAAATGCTGTGAATAATGTCCAGCAAATCAGTTAAAGAGTTTTAACTATCCTCACTTATTTTTAGTATCAATTTTGATCCCAAAACTTTCTTCTGACGTGAGTTTAAGATCTTTTTCTAACAAAGTATCAAGAACTCTAAACTTCTTTGTGAAGAAGTCACACTATTAATGACCACTTTATAAACTTCCATTGGTCCATACCTGTATGCAACCTATATAGAATGTTCCCAAGAAAAATAACAAGAGCAACAATTACACATTTCCCAGTGAAGAAAAAAAAAAAGAAAGTATTTACACAACCTGGCCAACAGGCATGACTACTTAACACAAACTTTGGAAGTATAAACTAGAAATTCAAATTTCACAAACCTGGACACGACTCCAAAGCAATGGAACAGTAGCCCGAGCACTGTTTTCAACATAAACATTGGTCCAAAGAGGCTGGTTAGGAAAGTCTAATAGAAGCGTCTCACTATCTGTTGACTTGTTATGATTGCTAATGATAAGGCTCCGCGGAACAGCATCATATAAAGTCCCGGCACCACCTGCATTTTCTGGACAGCCATAACTACCTCCTCCTGCAAATTTGACCATTTAGCTCACATATTCTTGCTGTTGATAAGTCACATTAAAATAGAGGTATATACAACAACATTCTCCCCTAAATACCTGCTTATATTTCATTCACAGGCAATCATCATTAATCACCATCAGCCAGGAAAATATATTTCCCATATTTAAACATGACATGAAAATCATAATAAAAATAAATACAATTCACCCCTCAAAACAACCTGAAGAAGTACTTTAACATAGTCTAGACCGTGAACTAGTTTAATGTAGCCATCCGATACATATGGCATTACCAGATGTTCCACATTATTCACTGGTCAGCGAGGCCAATATTTATAAGAAAACGAGATTCCATATGCAACAGTAATGAAGGCAAAGGAAGTCCCAGTTCTTAAGTGGCAGAAAGCAGTCATTCAAAAGATTTACTAGAAACAAAATGAGCTAGCTACAGAAGAGGGGAAAAAATCTCACCATGCACAAAAATTCCAGGCTCATCGTGCCTGCTGAATACATCAACAGACACTCTTCCCCCACCACCACCAGCATAACCATTACCTCCACAAGCACTTATCCTACCACTACCGGTCCTGCACTTAAAAATAAAACATTCCTGTTAAATGGACTAAATATAGGAGAGTTGTAATACCAATACAAAATTATGCAACCTAAGGCAGTTTCTACAGCCCAAACTAAATAAGTATAACCGCATTAAAACTCAGATTTGCTCATCTAGTAAGTATACAACATCATACAAAATACAAAATCCACACCTAAGCAAACAAACAAACTACACACATATGCATGCATCAATCAAGTTTCCAAGTGCAAAAAACATGATATCTGAAGATATTTATGCACACACTAGATCCAGCAAAATATTTATGAGGATATTTGCTTTATAAGTATCTCATTATGGGTTTGAGACTTTCATTTTGAACCATATTTGCACTTGACTCTTTTCTTCATTCCCCAATAGGCGCTAAAGAGTGAGGTACAAGCCTAATTGAACATTCAGCATCAGAAAAAAGTAAATTTAAAGAAAGAAACCTTAGAGACTAGAAAGATAGGCAAAAGTACTTAACACCTCTGTGAAATTAATATACAGACAATATAAACAACAAATCGAAAATTCCACCACCGTTTTGGAAAATTTTGGTTCCATCGCTACTTACCCAAAAACTCATGTTAATTCATGAACTTAATGAATTAGCAATCAAGATGCCTCGATACCAAGCAACCAAGGTATATTTTCAGCTGGTGAATTTTTATACGCTGTTACATTGTAACATGGTTAACTTTTTAGTAGTAAGGAAAAAATGAATACACTTATGTATGTACAAATATGTACATTGACAGCTTAAATCTTGATACGATGGGAACTCACTTTTCCCTGGTAAAAGTTGTCTCCTGCTCCTCTTCATTACGCATTATAATTCCCCAACCACCAAGGTAGTTACAAGTTACAACACAAACTATGCTTCATATTTTGCCACTTATTTCCATCGTCAACATACTTCTGGATGCAAAACTACACAAAATATGATTTCCACTCTTGTTTCGCAAAAAGATACTACAATTTTATAATCCTACTAGACAATGTGAATGCGTTACAATTTCTCCTCCAACATTCTACCATAATTATTCCCCATAAAAAAGAAATTTCTAAACTAAGCAAAACAAGCTATTATTCCAGTGTCCAGAATTCAAAAATTCGTAAATTACTTTTTCTGCCTTAGCTCATTCACTAACCCTATGAAGCCAAACTCTTTAACCCATGCTAAAGAATGAAGATTTTCAGAATCAAGTAGATGGAACTTTATAATTTACCAAAAACAAAAAACAAAAAACAAAAAACAAAACAAAACAAAACAAAAAAGTGCAAGGAGAGCGGTTGAGTGATTACATTTTGAAAGCCTTGATGTAGATACTGCCACCAGAGCCACCTCCACCTTTCTTCCCTCCATCACCCCCATCAGCGAAAATATTGCCATCCACCTCAAGGTAACTGGTAACTGTCAACTTCACCCTTCCACCACCATACCCTCCATAATCCACTTCCTTGCTCGTCGACCCACCGCGGCTCCCATAACTACACGGCTTCTGCAGCGACGACCACGAATAAGCGTCCCCGCCCCATACATCCTCCGGAAGCTTACTCTTGTCCACCAAACAGCAAGCGCCCCGGCCACCATGTCCCCCACCCGCCCCGTCTATCCCTTGCGGGGTCCCACTTGTCTGGGCAGGCGGATCTCCCGCCAGCGCCGTTGTGTTCACGACAGAGCCATTAATAAAGCTGGCATTATTCGCCGAAAGCTCGAATCCACCGCACACAATCGACGAAGAGTTTCCTAAACTAAAATTACCAGAAACGTTAACAGTTAAGGAACAGCCAGGAGTGGCACAATGAAACCTCACCCCGGGTAGGATATAAAAATTCCCCTTCCCTTGTATGTACACATCGCCGGTGAGGTTCAAATCGTTCACTATCTGACACGTGGTGTCCAGCGAGCCGACACCACCGAGGTCATCGACGCAGGAAACCGACGGCGGATGAGGCGGCGGTGGTGGCGGTGCCGGCGGCGAGTAGTCCTGGTGAAACAGATTCCAATTCAAATCTAATATGGAAAAGTCGCGGTCCGTGGCTACAGCATCAACCACAACAACAAAGAAACCATAGCTCACGGCGAGGGCTGCGATGAGGGCGTAAACAATGGCGAAATTGAGAACAGAAGAAGAGTACCGAAACCGAGCCATTCACTAGCAGAGTCAGTCATTAGATTGAACGGTTGAGATTTGATTCCGAAGCTAATTGGATTCGAAACCCTAGGATAACAATCGCCGAAACCACCATCGAAGATCAAATCGCAGCTCTGCAACAAAAATTTCCCTCTCTCCACTGAAAACCCTAGAAATCGCAGAGAGATATAGAGAAATGGGGGGCAGAGAGAGAAGAAGAAGATGTGGGGAGCAGCACGATACCTCTATTAACTTTTTGCGAAAAGGATACGGCAATAATCAGATACGGTCGGATTTAGCTAAAATTGGGCTATAGGGTGATTTGATTGGTTAGAGTCATGAATGTTTTTCAATTTTTGAATGAGGGTCTGAACTAGTGGGACCTGAGGCATGTCGGTTAGAGCAATCGTGAGGGTGAGCGTACCTGATTTTGTTCCCTTTTGATGGACCGAGGGAAATAAAAATTTAGTTTATTTGGGAGAGAGATAAGGGAAGGGAAGAGAAAATAAAAAAGAAAAAAATAGTAGGATTCATTAAATATTTTTTTTTCAAAAAAGTAGAAAAAAAAAAGGAGAAAAAGTTTTTATTCATATTTTAAAATTAATTTATTAAATTAATTTTTTATACAGTGTAATTAACCGAGAAAAGATATCCTCCCAAAAAAGAAACGAATGTAGGAAGAAGATAGCAAAAAAGACCAAACGACGTCGCGTAAGGTCCATACCCTTGTTCGCGTTTGGACAAAACGACGTCGTGTATGACACAACGAATTTTGTAAGAACTTTGCCTAGGCCGTAGCCCTGGCCTTAGCTGTAGTAAAAAAATGAAAAGGAGCTGGAGAGTGGTACCCTTGCGTGGTTGAAGAGCATGCGTGTAATGCCGTTCGGGTTGAGAGTGTATACCGTCGAGAAGGCTGAATTTAACAAGGAGGGTTGGTGAAAAGTTGGCATGTTTATTCAACGGACTTCGAAGTTTCATCGGTCCGTGACTGGATCTTGGTGAAAGTGTGGGATCCGTTCCCAAATCATATACCACGTGGACGATTAAGTGGCAGAACAGGTCATAAACGGGGCACACCGTCCGACACGTGTCCAGAGTGACTAGTTAAAGGCCACGCGAGTCGCACGTGATACCACATAGGCCATTGAGCTGTCCGAGGCTACGGCCGAGCCCATCTCAGACCCTGGATGGACTCGGCCTAGTCCGATTCTTACCTCGACAGCTGGGGGTCGGAAGCCCCAAAAGTCTTTCACCAGAGTACAATGGAAAGCAACTCACAGCTCCAGGCCCAGACAGAACATTTAATGCGATCTTGAGTAGGTGTGCGCATGGGACAAACCGTCCTGACAGAATGGCGATTAGTCTAAATCTCACCCCTAACAGACTCGAGCCATAGGGGATGGCGGAAACTAGGCTACAGCGGTGCAGGGAGAATCACGGTAATCTCGGCCCGTGACCTCTGGAGTAAGTCTTGATGAAAAATGTACACGGTCCTGGGATTGAGAACCAGGAGGTTTACAATTTCAGGACTATATATATGAGCTATGCATCCCCAAAGGGGAGGCATGTACGCGTACAAAAAGAAACATTTGAAAAGGTACACATATACGAAGAAACACTAAATCTTTGCTACCCTGAGCCAAAGATAACCAGCTGACTTAAGCATCGGAGAGTCTTTGCAGGTGGACTCCACCGCCTCTCCGATCTTGCCCGAAGTCAAAAGCTCTTTGGGATAGCGAGGACACGTGGACAGTTGGAGGATACAACACGGGCAGTTCAAAGACATGTGGACAGCTGGAGGATACAACACCGGCAGTTCAGAGACACGTGGACAGCTGGTGAAAACTGCTCCAACAGTTTGGCGCCGTCTGTGGGAATTCATTTTTTCTTTGAGTCTTAGAGGAAGAGTCGGAGTCTCACGATCACACTCTCCCTGAACAAGAAGCCACATAACATTGGAAGATGGCACTTTCAAGAATGACAACTATAAGCACACGTCCCGATGCTGGCGGGAATCCACCCGACGCCGAAGGAAGCTCCCGGGGAGCGCAACCTGGACTGGAGCAAAGCTGGACTAGATGCTCGCCGCACTGGCAGAAGCAAACCGGAAAGCAGAGATTGCTCACGAGGCCGTCATGGGTTTAAAAGATGAAGTCGCAGAGGTGCACAGGGATAACGCCCGTCTCGAGGGGCTGCTGGCAAGTGAAGCCAGGAGCGAGCGAAGGCAAGATTTCGACGTAGAAGTCCAACAAGAGTCTGGGGGCCAACCGCCAAGGGAAATGCCCGCCCCGTCCCGATCACAGATGCAGGAAGAGCAACAAAGCCAGACGAGGCCGTTCCGAGCCGGAGCGGTGGTGGACAGAAGACACCAAGAAGCCTTGAAGGAGTGCTTCCCAACTGGAAGCAAGAAATGATGGCAGTGCTGAGTAAGAAGCTTGGGGCCCATCACAGCCAGACCCCCGATGACCTGGCTGAGCAAACTGTGCGAGGGATCGGCTGGACGGCCTTCGCCGATTGGATCCAGATAGAGCCCAAGCCGAGAGACTTTACTATTCCAACCTTCAAGCCATTCGAGGGGAAAACCGACCCCCTCGATCACATATATCATTTTCAGTAGAAGATGGCCTTGGAAACCAGGGACGAAGCTATAACCTGCAAGGTCTTCTCCACAACCTTGGCGGGACCGGCCCTATTATGGTTCAGACAACTCACAGAGAAATCCATAAACGGGTTCGAAGATGTCTGCAAACTTTTCTTGAAGCAGTATGCAGGTGCCCGGAGACAGCAGAAAACCATGTGAGACCTTGACAGGTTGGAACAAACCGTAAATGAGTCTCCGAAAGAATACCTGATGCGTTTCCTGGAGGTGATGTCCCTAGTGCACAACGCCGATTCGGTTCAAGCTGCAAGCTCATTCGTTAGGGGCCTGCAGCCAGGATCGATGCTATCGAATCACCTGCTCTTAAACCTTCTATACGATATGGCAGACGTCCAGGCCAAATCGGAAGGGGTATTTAGGGTACTGGAAAGCCGCCAGAAAACACCCAAGGCATCCGCCACGATAACAACAGCGCCGGCGCAAACCCCAGTCCCGCAAGGGGTAAAGAGGCCCACGCCAGACTGAGGGCTGATTCTGAAACAGGAAGCCCCCACCCAAGGCAGTCAAGAAGGCGGCAAGAGGAGGAAGGTGTCCCGTGACTCACTGCCGAAGTACGAGCTCAACACGCCGATCGATGTGATCTACCTCCAAAACAAGGACATGGGTATTTTCAAATACTCACACAAATCCGGCGTTCCTGAGCACATGAAAAACAGGAATAGGTACTGTAAACTTCACAAAGATCATGGACATGACACTATCAACTGCCGCAACATCTACGCGCAGGTCATGATGGCAATTTATGCCGGCAAATTGAAGCAGTACGTAAAGACTGGCAGAATCCAGCCTCAAGATGACGCCACTAGGCCCAGAAAAGGCAAGCAGACCCAGGCCCTTGGGTCAGGAGGCTAGGCCCTGAGGATAGTGTCGACCATCGTGGGCAGACCGCGAGGAAATATTTTTCAACAGCCCTGAAGGGACCCGATGCGAGTACGCACGCCCCGACGGGGGACGAATAGCAATCAAAGGACCACCTGCCAGCATACATGAAACAGATCGAGGAAGAGTCTGACGGACCAGAATCTATGATTGAGGAGTTAGTGGCGGTCCCTTTGAAAGAAGCGGAGCCGATGAAGGTAATATTAATCGGGGCCCTGTTGCCCGAAGAGGAAAAGAACGAGCTGTTGGGATTCCTGAGGCAGAACCAAGACGCCTTTGCTTGTTCCCACGATGACATGCCCGGGATTGACCCCGTGCATGCCTGTCACTGGTTGAACATAGATCCCAATTTCCCTTCGGTCAGGCAGAGACCCCGAAGGTTCGCTCCACGGAAAAATAGGGTGATCAACAAGGAGGTAAAGATGCTACTGGAGAACGACCTAATCATGGAATACGTATACCCATGCTGGATCTCCAACCCGGTGGTAGTGGAGAAGAAGAACGGTGACGACCAAACTTATATAGACTTCACCAACTTGAACATAGCTTGCCCGAAGGATAGCTTCCCTCTATTAAAGATCGACCAAATAGTAGACACAACGGCAGGATTCGACAGGATGAGTTTTTTGGATGCCTACTCGGGATACAACCAGATCTCTCTGTACGAGGAAGACCAGATCCACACGGCAGTTATTATGAAGCGAGGCCTGTACTATTACAGACGCATGCAGTTTAGTTTGAAGAATACGGGGGCGACTTACCAGAGGCTCATGAATAAAATGTTTGCCGGACAGTAAGGGAAAACTATAGAAGTCTATATCGATTATATGGTCATAAAAAGCAGAGAAGCTTCGGGTCATCTGGGATATTTGGACGAATGTTTCCAGATTCTGAGGCAATATCGGATGCATCTGAACCCCAAGAAATGCGCGTTCGGGGTGTCCTCCAGCCAGTTCCTGGGGCACATCGTAAGCAGAAGGGGTATCGAGGCCAATCCTACCCAGTTGTCCTCTATCGCAGATGTGCAGAGACCCTCGACTATTTGGGAAGTCCAGCGCCTAGCCGGGAAGATAGCTGCCCTCAGCCGGTTCGTCTCCAAGATGTCTGACCGATACAACCCTTTCTTTCAGTGTATAAAGAAAAGCTCCACTGTTGCTTGGGGGGAGGAACAGGACAAGGCACTGACAGACCTCAAGCTGTACCTAAGTCATCCGCCCATCCTAGCTTCCCCGGTAGAGGGGGAGCACCTGTACGCTTATTTAGTAGTGTCCGAAGTAGCGATCAGCACCGTACTATTCGTCGAGGAAGATAGTAAGTAGAAGCCGGTGTTCTATACAAGCTGCATGCTCCTGGACGCCGAGACGCGATATAGTATGGCGGAGAAACTGGTCCTCGCTCTGGTCAACGCTAAGAAGAGACTCAGGCAATACTTTGAAGCATACTTTGTTACCGTGTACACGAATTTCCTTATCCGGCAGATTTTGGCCAAACAAGACCTATCGGGACGACTAACCAAGTGGGCCATCGAGCTGGGGATGTACGACATCAAGTATCGGCCCTGAGTAGCGAAGAAAGGGCAGGTTATAGCGGATTTCCTGGTGAAAATCAAATCCTTCAGCGAGCTGCACGATCTGCTTCAAACGTCTCAGCCTCGCCACCCTTTAGCCTGGACCCTCTATACCGACGGATCCACCAATGCCCAGGACTCAGAGTAGAGAAAGCCTTGAGGCTCAGTTTCCAGGCAACGAACAACGAGGCGGAGTACGAGGCCCTGCTGCAAGGCCTTGAACTGGCTCTGCATTTTGGAGTAGAGAGCATTGCAGTAATGACCGACTCGCAGTTGGTTGTGGGTCAAGTCAAGGGAGACTTCGAAGTAAAATAGCCGAAATTACACAGGTACTTCTCCAAAGTAATAGGGGCGAAAGCCCGCTTTAGTCGCTTTAATATCGAACATATTCCTAGAGAGATGAACCAGAAGGTCGATGAGCTAGCTAAGAGCACGTCGACTAGAGGAACGAGACACGCAGAGATTCTCTTAGAGGACAAGAATATGAAAGACCCCTCGAAGACCCCCACACGTCATGTATTTGCAGCCGGCTCCACAGACGAGGGATGGATGAAACCCATCACCCAGTATTTGGCATTGGGGAACCTACCCGCAGATCCCTAAGAAACGAGGTCGATCAGGCTGAAGGCTACCAGATACTCGATGGTGGGGGAACAACTATATAGGAGATCAACAATGGGGCCGATGCTGCATTGTGTAGGTCCTGGCGAAGCACAGAAACTGATGGAAGAAATCCACGAGGGAATATGCGGCAACCACTCTGGCGAGCGTAGCCTTGCCCACAAGGCTCTGACGGCCGGATACTTCTGGCTATACATGATGACAGAGGCGGCCCAGTTCATCAAAAAATTTGATAAGTGCCAGAGGTTTGCTCCCATGAAATGCCAACCCACGGAGGATCTCCATTCGAACATAATGCCCTGGCCGTTCACCAAGTGGGATTTGGACATCGTTGGAGAGCTCCCCAGAAGTCCAAGGAGGAGAAGGTACATCCTGCTGGCCACAAATTATTTCACCAAATGGGTAGAGGCTGAAGCCTACGCAACCGTAAACAAAGCAGACACAATTAACTTCATTTGGAAAAATATAATCTGTCGATACGGGATTCTGAAAGAGATACACGCCGATCATGGCACACAGTTCCAAAATGCTAAGCTCAAGGAGTTGTGCGAACTGTATGATATAAGGCTCAGTTTCTCTTCCGTGAACTACCCTCAGGGGAACGGCCAAGCAGAGGCAACGAACAAAGCCATATTCAACAATATCAAAAAGAACTTGCAGAAGGTTAAAGGCAGGTGGTTAAAAGAGCTACCGGCCGTTGTGTGGGCCCATCGAACCACGGGGCGGAGGTTGACTGGAAGAACGCCATTCGCCATAGTCTACGGATCAGAAGCCATGATCCCGACTGAGGTCGACCTCTCGACCTTTCACTCCGAAGTGGTAAAAGATGCCTCCTTAAACGAACGACAGCTAAGCCACAATACAGACCTCCTGGAAGAAATGAGAAACATGGCTCTGATCCACCTGGCTTCATACCACCAGCAGGCTAGGTCCTATTACACAAAGAAGGTTAGTGCACGACGATTTAACACCGGGGATTGGGTCTTGAAAGTCAGAACAGGGAATTTCTCGAAACTGGACTCCAATTGGATTGGACCCTATGAGGTGATCACAGCACTTGACAATGGTGTGTATGTCCTGAAAGAACTCAAGACCGGAAAGAACTTGCCAAACACGTGGAACGCTCAACATTTGAAAAAGTATCACGTGTGAGACACATGCATATGACGTAAAACCCATGCGAATGCTTATATTATTGAAAAGCTTAAATCCAAAATAGGTCAAGTTCCTTTTTTGCTACATGGATTTATCTTTTGGAAAGCTCTATGGAAAAGGGTCTGCCCACAGTGGCAGACCCCACACACTATTCGCGTAATAAAAAATAATCGTATTATGGGAATCACATCATACAATAAAATGCTTGCCGATGGCCCGAGAAAACGTACGAAGAGGAAAAAGCTGCGCAACCAAAAACTTGCCGACAGACCTCAAAAACAATCGTACTATGAGAATCACATCGTGCAATAAAATGGTTGCCGATGGCCCGAGAAAACGTACGAAGAGAAAAGAGCTGTGCAACCAAAAACTTGCCAGCAGACCTCAAAAACAATCGTACTATGGGAATCACATCGTGCAATAAAATGCTTACCGATGGCCCGAGAAAACGTACGAAGAGAAAAGAGCTGCGCAACTAAACACTTGCCAGCAGATCTCAAAAACAATCATACTATGGGAATCACGTCGTGCAATAAAATGTTTACCGATGGCCCGAGAAAACGTACGAAGAGGAAAGAGCTGCGCAACCAAAAACTTGCGGGCAGACCTCAAAAACAATCGTACTATGAGAATCACATCATGCAATAAAATCCTTGCCGATGGCCCGAGAAAACGTACAAAGAGGAAAGAGCTGTGCAACCAAAACTTGCCAGCAGATCTCGAAAGCGATCGTACTACGAGAGCGCCCACCTGGGACAGGGTCTATTCTGTTGGAAGTAGATCCCCCCTAAGGAACGCCTCAGCTGTACGAAAAGCTAAAGAAAAGCAGGGTCAGGGTCTACCTGTTAGAAGCGGACCCTCCCCAGACAACATTTTAGCTGCATGCGAGGCGAAGGTTAAAGGGGTCAGGGTCTACCCGTTGGAAGCGGACCCTCTTTAGACAACATTTTAGCCGCACGCGAGGCAAAGGTTAGAGGGGTCAGGGTCTACCCATTGGAAGCAGACCCTCCCCAGACAACATTTTGGCGGCATGCAAAGCAAAGGTTAAAGGGGTCAGGGTCTACCCGTTAGAAGTGGACCCTCCCTAGACAACATTTTAGCCGCACGTGAGGCAAAGGTTAGAGGGGTCAGGGTCTACCCGTTGGAAGCAGACCCTGACCAAACAACATTTTGGCAGCATGCAAAGCAAAGGTTAAAGGGGTCAGGGTCTACCTATTGGAAGCAGACCCTCCCGCGAGAATATTTTTATTGCGCATATACCAGGCACGAAGACAGGAGTTAAAATCGAGCTCTGTTCATTATTTCCCAAAGTACAAATGGCATGGTCGATAGGGACGCGCGCCCAAAAGCTCTATCTACAAGAAGCGGGTCTTGGGCGGACTCACAGGGACACGTCAAAGTGGTAATGCCTAGTTTGCTCCTGATAAGAGCTGAGCCTGAGCCTTCTCCTCTGCAGCGACGAGTCTAAACAATGGTTAACCAACCCCTGGAGCTAGTTTCGAGCGCGTTCCTATTTGGGGTTGGAGAAGTCCAGCCACACGCGCGGGTCGAATTCTGCCAAGACAAGTCATAACAGAAGTTATACTTCCTTAAAACCGAATGAGCCGGAACTCACATCCCTATCTCCGGAACTAATCTTGTCGATCATAGCTCGAGGAGGACTCACTAATAACTCGAAATCATATACGACCGAGCCAAACCCAAATACCGGCTGCACTACTAACAAGGGAACGACATCGTAAATGATATCTGACCTTAACCCCAGACACGATCAACAAAAGAAAAAGATAATAGACTAAAGAAAATTGCACTGTTTTTATTATTTATACAGACGGTTACAACAAGGGTCAACTCTACAAATATACAAAAACTAGGGACCCTAATTACCTCCGGCCAGGGGAGTATAACCAGTTTTAGTGCTTGGACCAGCCCCGGTGGAGGGTGGAGTACCAGGGTCGGAGTCGTCGTTGGATAAAATGACCGCACCAGACCCCTCGCCAGTTAAAGCCCCAAGACCAGGCTGATCGCCAGGGACCTCCGAGGTTTGCTCTAGCGGACCAGAAATAAGGATAAGCTCCTTGGCAATAGAGGCAGATGTAAAGGGCCCGGCCCGTCTTTTTCCGCGGCAAGCATCTTCAGCACGTCAGCAGGGTATGCGATGTTGATTTCATCCCCAAGCTGCTGCATGTAGTACTTGACGGAATAGTGGTCTCTCTCGACATCTTTCTGCTCGTCAAACTGGTCTGGCGTTACCACCTTTGCGTGGCCTTCGAATTCCCTGTTCTCCCAGCCAGACCTGTAACTTTCTGCACAAAGGACATCCACCTACCTCTGATACCTCGTTTTTAGTTTCTCCGCTTCCGCTAGTCTATCCCTCAGCGTCGCCAGCCTCAGCTCTACCTGCCGCTGCGACAAGTCGACCAAAAGGGTGTTAATGTCAGTAAGGTCTTCGCCGTGCTTGCGAGACAACTCTACTTGAGCCCCCATCAATTTTACGTGGTCCAAGTAAAGATATCGGCTTACCTCATTTGACCGGTCGAGTCTGCGTTGCAGAGAATGGGCCTCCAGTTTGGCTTTCGTCTCGGCATTTCTCGCCTCTTTAGCATCGTCAACGGCCCTGTCACGAGTGAGGAAGGCCAACCCCATCTTTGCCCCAGCACTCTGCAGTTCTTGCTCCTTGACCTTGAGCTCATTTTGGGCCAGTCTAACGGCCTCGGATTGAGCGAGCCCGTCAGCCTCCGCCTCGGCCAGTCTCGCAGCCAGCTTCAGTCTCGCACCAGCTTCAGTCTCGCAGCCAGCTCCTCGTGCCTGACCCTCTCGACACTCAGGGCGTGAGCCACCGCGCTGCTGACCCTAGCCTCATCGAGGCTCTAATACAAGTCGAAGTCAGTCCTCAACTCGGCAAAGGCAGCCTCGCTGCGCTCAGCCAGTGCAGAACAGGAGTTTAACTCCTCAGTCAGATCCCTGACACAAGAGGAATAGAAAGACCGGATGGCGGCTAGCTGCAAGATAAATGAAAAAGAGGTCAGCATCTAGCAAGGATGCTGAGAAACATGGAGGCAATCAAATGAGCCAAACCTGCGCGAAGGTACGGCTAGCGACAAGCTCGACGTTCTCCAAGGAGAGCACCTCCAGCTCAGGTTCCGCGGCTGGACCCTCTCTTTGGGCGTTGTCTGCGTATGAAGAACGCGACTCCACCCTGCCAACTGCGAGGGCACCCTCTCCCCCAACTGGGCACGCCCTCGAAGCAACGGTGGCAGGGACGAAGGAAAGCTAGGCGTCGCCGAGTGTGCAGTCAGCGACGGCAGGGGGCGGCGCATCCTCAGCAAAAGATGCCACGGCAGCTCCCGCTATATCGGCAATTTCGGTTGCCGTCCCCCTTGGATCCCCGCCTAAATATGATTTTTCGGTCTTGTCTTAACCATTCCCTCCCGATGGGCCACTGCGCGCGGACCTCCTTCTCCTCAGAAGGGTCAGCATGGCCCCATCGTCATCGCTGTCAGAAGAAGGGGCAACCTTGCCCCTCTTCTCCGCCGGACCCTCTTTTTCTTTGGATGAGCCGGTTTTATGGCGCCGCTTTATTAGGACCAGAGGAGGGGAAGACAGCCGAGATTTTAACCTCGGAGCCCCCCAGCTGAGCTCTGCGATCTCTTCACTGAGGCAAGCAGCACCAGACCCCGCGCTCGTCTTCGAACCAAAGTTGGGAGTGGAAGAGGTTGGAGCAGCAGATCCCCCGGGCAGGCTCAAGGGCGCCCCCTTACCATATATGCCCTTTATGGCCGTCATTTCCCCGATCGGAGGTCCACTTGTACCGGAATGGGGGATCACAGGCGTTTCATCCTCTAAAGACACCACGAGACGCCGGCCAGCGGTTACTTTGGGGCGAGCCTTATGTCCAGCGGTACTCCCCTTGACGGGGGAAGGGTCTGCCGAGGGACCCGTTTCGGAACCTATAAAGAACAAGCAACATAGTTAGATCACAGCCATAACCCGATCGACAAAGCTCCAGGATGCGAAAATGAACTCACCTCTAGCCTTCCTAGGGGCGACGGCTTCCTCCCTACGGAGCCTGACGCACTCTTCGGCCACGAGCCTCACAGCCTCTTCGAGCTCGTAGCTAGTCGGCGTCACCAGGTCATTGGAACCTGTCAATTGGCTTGAAGACGTAACCTGACGACCCACCAGGGCGATGTGATCGTGCTCGTCCCGACAGAATCGGTCTAGGATAAAGGCATCGAGCTGGCTCCGCAGGTGCTTCGTGATACCCAGGTATCCAGGGAGAAGGGAAGGTATGAAACCATCCTAGGCATCATATTCATCACCAGGGGATTGAGGACGGCCTGGATGTGTCAGCAGTCCCTAGGAGACCCGAAGATGACAATTCCTTCCAGCCCTTTGAGCCGCCCCGCCGACAAATGCGGCTCGAACCTATTTTCTTCTGCAGAGGCTACACAAGACAAAATAACGTGAGCAAAAACAGACGAGGTGAACGCAGACCTGAAGATCACAACCTAGCACTTACTCTGCAGGAAAACCGAGAGAATTTAGAAGTGCTCTCCATTCACCCAAGGAGAACACCACGCCTCTCTAACGGCATACAGCCTAGAGTGGGAGTCCCATTGCTTGTCCAACCTCGGCAAGCCCCAGAAAATATGACGTCCCGGGAGCGATTGAAGGTAAAAGGTGGGGTAGTAGCTCCTTTTGGGAATGGGGGTGAGTTTGTAAGCATAAAAGACCACATTCAGGTCGATATGTATATTATAAAGAACTGACAGGGCGGAGAGCCCCATCAAGATCATGACCCCGTTTGCATTTAGCTACATCGGGTGGATCCCCGTCAGAGCGAAGAACTGGTGGATCAGAGGAGAAAGAGGGAACCGCAGCCATTCCAGATGCTTTCTTCCCAAAATAATAGAGCCTTCGGGGGCAGAGGGACGAAGATACCAATCCGCGGGGCCCTCGACCCTTTATAACGTGACTCCGCCGGGGAGGCAGAGCTGTCTCCTCAGCGAATCCAACTCCAAGTCCACGATGGGGCGAAGTTCCTAATCTTGATTCGAAGCCATCGTTGTAGATATGATTGAAAGAGCAAAAGTCTCTAGAAATGGGAGAAGTCGGAAACCCTAAGATTTTACAAGACTAGAATAATTGGAGATTTTAGTAAAGAAGCAAATGAGCGTAAATGCGGCTTTTATGGAGGGGGAGCCGAAGAGTTTTTCCTGGAAAAGTGTAGAGCAAGGAAGACCGAACCGTCGGAATTTCGAAATTTAAAAAATTTTTTGTGACATGGGATGGCGTGCCTCCGCGTCGGCAATGGGGGAGCCACGTGTATCCCTCAAATTAAAAGAACGGAGAAACGATTTCCCCACTTGATGGATACGAATCCATCAAGTAGGGAAATGGGGACAGTTGTGGGACCCGTTCCCAAATCATACACCACGTGGACGATTAAGTGGCAGAACAGGACATAAACGGGGCACACCATCCAACACGTGTCCAGAGTGACTAGTTAAAGGCCACACGAGTCGCACGTGGTACCACATAGGCCATTGGGCTGTCCGAGGCTAGGGCCGAGCCCATCCCAGACCCTGAATGGACTCAGTCCACTCCGATTCTTACCTCGACAGCTGGGGGTCGGAAGCTCCAAGGGTCTTCCACCAGAGTACAATGGGAAGCAACTCACAGCTCCCGACCCAGACAGAGCATTTAATGCGATCTTGAGTAGGTGTGCGCATGGGACAAACCGTCCTGATAGAACGGCGATTTGTCCAAATCTCGCCCCTGACAAACTCGAGCCATAGGGGACGGCAGAAACTAGGCTACAGTGGTGCAGGGAGAATCACGGTAATCTCAGCCCGTAACCTCTGGAGTAAGTCTTGATGAAAAAGGTACACGGTCCTGGGATTGAGAACCAGGAGGTTCACAATTTCAGGACTATATATATGAGTCATGCGTCCCCAAAAGGGAGGCATATACGCGTACAAAAAGAAACATTTGAAAAAATACATATATACGAAGAAACACTAAATCTTTGCTACCCTGAGCCAAAGATAACCAGCTGACTTAAGCATCGGAGAGTCTTTGCAGGTGGCCTCCCATGCCTCTCCGATCTTGTCCGAAGTCAAAAACTCTTTGGGATAGCTAGGACATGTGGACAGTTGGAGGATACAACACCGACAGTTCAGAGACACGTGGACAACTGGTGAAAACCGCTCCAACCAAAAGCGTAGTTTTCTTAACAGAGTTAAATATTGTCACAAAAAATAAAAGGCCAAGATACGTCTTTAGATTGAACGACACTAGGCCAACGCAGCGACCCAAAGTCTCCATCACAGCTTCAGAAAAAAGTTGAATAAATAAATAAAAAGGAAAGTCTGGTAAAAATACCTTAGTCAAAATTTATATTTATATATTAATTTTATTTTACGATAATAATATTTTTTGTCTAAATTTTATTCTAACCGTCAAATTTTCACTGTTTCAGAAAACACCTCTATATTAATCTATATTAAGCTACTTTTAAAAGCATAAAAAATTATGAAAAATTAAGAAAATGAAAATAAATAAAATAGGACAAAATGAAAAAAAAAAGAGTTTTTTAAAAAATTAAAAAAAAGAAGCCCAAATATGGCACAAAGGAAGCATTTTATTTCAGGCATTACTACTATTCTTCTGACTCTAGATTCCATGATGGATTTTGGAGATGATAGATTCGGCACATAGACACGCACGGAGAATAGGAGGATATTTTTTGGATTTTTTTTAAATTTTTTTTAAACTATTTTATTCATTTTTCTAATATTATTTGATCTAATTTTATTCTTATTTCATTTTCGTAATTTTAATAATTTTTAAAAACTCAAATATCCACATTTGTACAATTACGTTGAACTTAACGGAAAAATTTGATAGTTGCTACAAAATTTGGACGGAATGTATTATTGTTGTAAAAAAATTTTGAGTATTAAAGTATAAAATTTGACTAAGATAGGGTATTTTTACCATAATTTCCTCATAAATAAATAAAGTTTATATAGGCTCAGTGATTGTAATTGTGGTTATCAGATTGGATTTGTTTTAATAATATTAAGACGAAAGTTAACGTGGTTCTACTAATTTTTATCTTATTTCTTTGAAAAGAGGACATTTTTTGATTTTTTTGGATAAAAAAAAGGGAAAAGTACAATTAGCCACAAAGGTTGCCAGTTTTCGCTAATTAATGTATTTGGAATTGTACATAATAAGTTAAAGTTTAGGACTTGCAATTAATATTATAAAAGTTATTTCGAAAAAAAAAATGTCACAATAGAAATAAGCTTGTGGGCAGTTAATGAGAGAAAATTGGTCGTGTAATTGTAGATTAAATATTTATAAAATATATAAATAAATAACTTCAAAGAACAATAAAACCATTCAAGAAAACTTATATAAAAAAAAAAGAAAAAAACATTCAAGAAAACTGAGGAATGAATATCAAAGTGCTTCATTTAGCTTCCAATATGGTGGACCAAGTTAAACTAAGAGAAGCTCATGGCCCATTGTCCTATTTTCATCTCTAGCTGGTTTAGTTTATTTATCTATTTTTGGTTATAATTGATGAATTGTGGATTAATTAGTTAATGCATGTAAGAAATTGATCAAGCATCTCGTGTGGCCACCTTTATTTTCCAAATATTTCCTAACAACACAAAAATATATGTGGTTCTTTTGCAGAAAAGGAACTATAAGTATCTCCCGGATATTAACGAAATACTTACTTTATCCATCAATTTTCTGGAAAAATACGAAAAAGAACATCTCTTGAGTTTTGCAAATCTAGTCAACAATACCTAATTGACCATTTTTTTTAAAATGCCTTTTTTTTTGGGGTGAAAATCGTAGCTTAAAAAAAAAAAACAAACTATGTAGTTTAAAATGCCGTTAATACCCTTATATTATGCATGTAATTAAATATTAATATATATGTATGTATCAAAAGGCATTTTAGATTTATATCAAAAACCAAATTTAAAAAAGTAGTAGTATTTAAAATTAAAAAAAAACTAAACTAAATAACAACTGAAAAAAGGAAGTTTGAATACAAAATTTTGTGATATCTTGGTACAATTTAGTAAAAGTAGTTATCTCATAATATTTTTGTCCACCAAAAATTGGTTAAATAGATTTTTTTAGGAGGGTTAGAAAGATACTTTTGACCCGATATCAAAAGTCAAAATATTTTTTGCATTTCAAAAACAGAGAACTCATGGTATATTTGAATATTTCTGATATTTTTTTTATTTTGCTTTAAACATGTTTTATATATGAGATATGTTAAATAATCCTCATTCGTTATGTTCTGAACTCATATCTATAAATTAAATGTCTTTCCTTTATTTTATGTTTTTGAATAAAAATGTCTTTCTATTAGGACAAGTGAAACGAACGGAAATATATACGAGTGTTTGGCCCCATTTTTTTAAAAAAAGAATATCATATATATATATATATATAGGGCACCAATCCAGTAGGTATTTTTTTTTTTGGTATCAATTTGGCATATGCACATTTTCTTATTGTAAAAAATGAGAGAAAAAATATTAATGATATACGTCTTTTCATGTACTTTATTATAGCCATTGAATCACCATTAGATAATGATCCAACGGCTAAAAATAAAATACCTATTTATAGGTAAAGAAAAAAAATACTTATTAGATTGGCAATCATATATATATATATATAAAAAAAAAAATAGATACATCTTACGTGATAAAATAGATCGATCATTCTACCAAGGTAACAAAACGCTACCTAAGGAGATGATGAGATGATGAGGCTTAGTTGCATTTATAAAGGGAGCACATTTGGCCTTGGATGCTAATCGTACCTTCAAAATTACCTCGGAATTGAAAAATTAAAAGGAAAATAAACTATTTTTATTATAAAAATATAAAATTGGAAGAAAAGAGGGTGGAGTTCTACTTTCTTTTTCTTTCTTGGCTACGTGTTGGAGGTCAATAGGACGAAGTCTAGACCAGCTCATACGAAAGTGAGTGAGATACTCAACTACTAAAACCTTCATGAAAGAACCAAAAAAGAGAGAATCAGTGAACACAGCAATAGTGAACAGTGATATGATTCAATGCAGAGACTTTATATTTGACCTCACATATCGCATACGTACAAGTGGCGACTTCATATCCTCGGACTGATGTGTGGTCTTTCCTGTTAACAGTTAGCACCACCTTGAGACTTGAAGGGCTAGGAATTCCAGCATTCAACCGACATGAATTCCTGCATAACCATTTGAAAAATAACCCTATATATATATATATCTTATATCTACAGCATATGAATATTGGATGTCATGATGACCAAAGAAGAGTAAAACTAGAACCCAATTCAGATCAGCACCTGTAATCCGGAAATGGAGTTTGTATTTTAGAGGGTTAAGGTGCTTTTAAGCCTTCTTTAACCTCAAAATCGATGGTGTATTTTTCTGATACGAGATGACAGATCTAGGAACCCAATCTTGAGACTATTCTGTATATGTGTATATGGAGGTTATGTCTACCACAGATCCACTAAAGGAGCCATAGAATAAGGGCTGTTTTTGGGAGACAATATTCATATCCATAAAATGATGGAAATAAATGGGTCATCAATTTTAAACCCGTTCACATTCAAAAGATTATTGCCAAAGTTAAAAAAATCTTACATTCCTCCGATTGGTCCTTATATTTCATTATTTACGATAATAAGAAATGAAATATATGAATCATGGTGATAGTCTCTATAAAACGAGTACTCTCTTTCATGTCACAATGCAGTATGTATGTCTTCTACATATTTGCCCAAATTACTTAATGGATAAAAATGGTTCTTTGAAGAATACGCATTCTATATAATGTTTTTGAAGAAATACACACGTCTTTGGTGTCTATAACTTTTAAGTAAAAATTTAATTCTATATAATGTTTATGAAGAAATACACACATCTTTGGTGTCTATAACTTTTAAGTAAAAATTTAATTGTGAAGACCAATATACCTTTTAAAATATTTTAGTCTTTATCTTCTTACCTAGGCTATTGCTATTCTTTTCTTCTCCCTCACTGAAAAACAACTACTCTTTCCCCTTAATATTATCACTTAATTTTTGCCAAAGAATGGAGTCACTAGAAAAGTCCCGATTTTTGCATTTTAATGAAGAAAAACGAGGTCCTTTTTTTCAAGATTCAAGTCTCTATTGAAGTAAGTAGAAGATATTTCTTTGTTATTAATCTTTTTTTGTCTATACGAGTTTGATTTGTAAATTATAAGTCATTTTGTAGTAGGACTTGAAACTATAGTATAAAATAGTAAGTATTTGGTCGATTTTTGAGCTTGAAAACCTATAAACTAGAAACTACGTTGTGAAATAACGAGTTCTGTTGTGAAGTAAAAACCTAGATTTGGATAGACAGGACTATCTAATTTCTAGATAGACTATCTAAAAGGTTGAAAGAGCGAATAATCTGTTGGCAACCTTTATATTTCAACATGACTGGTTTCACGGTTATGTTACAACATGCGACTAAATATTTGACCTGAATAAGTTTTTCAGTATTTTCTATATTTTTCTTTTATATACTTTAGGTCACAATTTGTATAGTTGTCAAACATAAAAATCTGATCATATCAATGCATAGACGGATCATAAAAATCTGATCATATTAATGCATAGACGGATTCAATTAAAAAGGAATGGGTAAGTGACTCTTTCCTAAATTGGTTTTGAGTACATGTTTATATTTTATTAAGGGAATTCCCTTAATTGAATATTTTATGTGTAATATCTTTTATGGAAATTTTTTTAACTCATTTGTGCTGATTCTCATTTATTAAAGTTACTCTAATTCATGTTATTAGTTGTCATATAGGTTTGAGTAACTTATATTTTTATACCAGGAAAGTAATTTGAAAGTTTCTGTTTTATACTACAACATGACTGGGTTAACAGACCATGTTGCAATACGTGGACAGAATCAGCAACTACTTTCCAGATCCGTTTTCTAAGTTTAGTAACAAACTTGATTGATCTTGCAAGTTTTCTAATTAATATTAAATGCTCTTAATTGTTATTTTGCAGATCTTACACGTGAAGACTTGCTCTCTTCTCTATTTAAAGGCCACTCAAGAGTAACTTTATGTAGAGAAACCACTTATTGTATTTTTCGATTTTAAAAGAAAAGTTTTTCTTTTAGCCATATTTTAGACTTAGGAGGTGTCCTAGTCGTTTAAGTGATAGTGCTTCAGAAGAGGTGCTGATTATCTTCAGGAAAAGATCGACTTCAAGTACCTGAAGGGATTTTAGAAGAACGAAGTCAACCTAAGACGAGTGGTGCTCGCTAGACACATTAGCGAAAGAATACATCTATATTGCGACAATCAAAAGAGGGAGTCTTTTTATTGTATAAGTCAAATTAGTATTTGTATTCATTCAAACTTTACTAATAGTATTTATTATCTGGGCGTGGCCCCTTAGACGTAGGTTATCGGGAGATAACTGAACCAAGTAAAAATATCTCGTGTTATGTTTACAATTTCCGCATTACCACATCATATAATTAATTAGAAATTAATTTTTTTCAGTAATACCTGATAAACGGACCTAACAATTGGTATCAGAGCGGGACACTAATATTTTTAGTGATATCTTACAGTATATTTGATCTGATTTTTTAAGTATGTCGTTCCTTGCTGAAGGTGGGTCCATATCATGCCCTCTACTTTTTGATGGCACGAACTACTCCTATTGGAAGGCACGCATGAAAGTCTTCATTAAGGCTCTTGATGAAAAAGCTTGGAGATCCGTTCTTAGTGGTTGGAGTCCTTCAATTATTAAGGATGATGAAGGGAAGGATATTATTAAACCTGAGTTGACATGGTCATCTGATAATGACAAACTTGCTAATTACAATTCTAAGGCTTTGCATGCTATATTAAATGGAGTAAATGCTACTAGGATTAAGATGATCACAAATTGTGAATCTGCAAAAGAGGCGTGGAATATTTTGCAAACGCACTTTGAAGGTTCTGGTGATATGAAAATAACCAAATTAATCATGTTAACCTCTAAATTTGAAGAATTGCGAATGAGAGAAGATGAAACATTATCTGAATATTTCACTAATATCTCTAACGAAGCTTTTGCTCTTGGAAAACATTTTTCAGATACAAAGATGGTTAGAAAAATTTTTCGATCATTGCCTAACAGGTTTCAGCCAAAACTCATGGCAATAGATAAGAGCAAAAACCTTAACACCATGAAAGATGAGGAGCTGATGGGGTCTCTTCAGACCTATGAGATGAACATTAAGTAAAGAAAAAAGGAGAAAACCATCGCTTTAAAGGCTGCATCTGAATCAACTGATAAAGAAGGTGAAGAAGAGAGTGACGAGCTTGCCCTCTTATCAAAGAACTTCAGCAAGTTCTCGAAGAAGATGAGCAAAAAATCAAAACCTGATAATTCCAGCAAAGGTAAGCCCTCTCCTAGACTTGATTTTAATAAGAAGAAAGGGATTCAATGTAGAGAAAGCGAGGGATATGGCCACGTGCAAGCTGAGTGTGCCAATACCTTGAAGAAAAAGACAAAGGTTATGACTACTACATGGAGTGATGAAGAATCTGAAGGTAGTCAAGATGAAGATGACAACCATGTAAATAATCACATAGCCTTTGGTGTTTCTTTAGTTTCAGATGATGTTTGTTCTTTGCAGAAATCTACAGGTCGTGTTGTAACACAGGCTAAGTAGAGCAGTTCTGTTGTAACATACAGAACAGAAAAAGATCAAAATACTAATTCTGATTCTGACAGTGATGAATCTGAACTAAATGTAGAATCAATTCAAGCATTATATGAGAATATGTATTCTCAACGGATTAGAGTGGTTGATCAGAATAGATCACTTGAAGTAAGAATTTCTGCCCTTATTCAGTACAAGGATAATTCAGAAAAAAAAGTGCAAAAATTTAAGGCTTTGCTTGCTAAAAAAGAAGCAAAATTAAAAGAAGTCTCAGCTGAAATTGAAAGGACTCAAAAGTCCTTAAAAATGTTGAATTCAGGGACTTCTAATTTGGATCATATTCTGACAATTGAAAAATCTAGTTCTGATCATAAAGGACTCGTATTTAAAGGTGAGTACTCTAACTCCAAAACTGTTTTTGTTAAGAGTTCAGTTTCTAACTCTGGTGCAGGAATAAGTATCGATGTCGCACCACAGAATAAAATTACTTCACCATCACAAATTACAGGTAATCGTGTTGATGTTGCAACACATGTTGCAACACACCATAAATCAGCAGCATTTGGTTCGATAGGTAAGTATAGTAAGTTTATTCCAACTTGTCACTTTTGTGGTTTTAAAGGTCATATCAGACCTCGGTATTTTACATTGATGAATTTTTTAGAAAATAAATATTTTTCACATATGATTCATTTCCAAAGAAAAACACCTAAGAAAAAGATAGAACTTTCAAATAAAATAAGAAAAGTTTGGATAAAAAAATCTAAACTCAATTGTTTTGGAGTTTTTACGTGTTTTAGAACATGTGCTACTAATGCTTGGTACTTTGATAGTGGGTGTTCTAGACACATGACAGGTGACAAATCCATACTGGAAAATTACAAGGAAGATGCTTCTGGTCTTGTCACTTTTGGTGATGGTGTGAAAGGAATAGTTCTTTGAAGAGGAACTCTCAATGTTGAAGGATTCCCTAGATTGAAGAATATTTTGCATGTTGAAGAACTTAAGGCTAACTTGATTAGAATAAGTCAGATTTGTGATCAGAATCTTCATATTAATTTTACCCGTGATAAATGTGTTGTCATGGATAAAAGCAGGAACTATGTTTTAAAAGGATTGAGATCCATTGAAAATTGTTATACTTTGACTAATCCACAAACCTGTAATAATGTATCCATGAATGAGATTGATTTGTGGCATGAAAAACTGGGTCATTTGAATTTTAAAATGTTGAAAAGAATTGTCTCTACAAGTTCTGTTCGAGGATTATCAGGTCTTGATAAAAAATCACCAGGTATATGTGGACTTTGTCAAATTGGGAAACAATTGAAGACTATACACAAAGTTATATAACATGTTACAACATCAAAGGTGCTGGAGCTATTTCATATGGATCTGATGGGTCCTATTCAAGTAGAAAGCATTGGAGGTAAGCGTTATGTCTTTGTGTGTGTGGATGATTTTTCCAAGTACTCTTAGGTAGATTTTTTAAGAGAGAAATCTGACACGTTTGATGCTTTCAAAATATTGTGTATGAAACTTAAGACTGAGAAAAATTGCAAGATAGTGAGAATTCAAAGCGATTACGGTAAAGAATTTGAAAACACTGTCAATACTGATTTTTATGATGAACATGGTATTTCACATGAATTTTCTGCACCTAAAACACCTCAACAAAACGGTGTAGTAGAGAGGAAAAATAGGATTTTGCAGGAAATGGCTCATGTCATGCTCAACAGTAAGAAGCTATCCAAGAGATTATGGGCTGAAGCAATAAGCACGGCATGTTATACCATTAACCGTGTCTATTTGCGCCTAGGTACAGCAAAAACACCCTATGAGATTTGGCGTGGTAAGAAACCTAACCTAAGCTATTTTCATATTTTTGGGAGTACATGTTATATCCTAAATGATCGGGAACACTTGGGTAAGTTTGATGCTAAAAGTGATGTATGTGTTTTTCTGGGTTATTCAAATAATAGTAGAGGTTATCGTGTTTATAACATGAGAACTCAATCTATTATAGAATCTGCTAATGTTGTTGTTGATGATCTTAAAGATTTTACAAATTTTTCACAAGAAGATGAAATTCATAACTTTACTGATGAAGCTGTTATTAATCCTGTTTCTGATTCACATGTTACAACTCAGCCTGACGCTGTTATAGGACCAGATAATCCTGTTACAACATCAGGATCAGATGTTGCAACATCCTCCGGACAGAGAGACACGTTATCTACTGAACCTTCAGTGGATATTCATGATCCAATCAGAAGAGAACCATCATCAAGGGTAAAGAAAATTCATCCTTCTGATCTTATTATAGGTAATCCTGATGATATGATGGTCACAAGGACGAGAAACATAAATCTGGTAAAATATATGTGCTTTACCTCTATGATTGAGCCTAAAAATGTTAAGGAAGCCTTATTAGATGAATTTTAGGTAAAGGCAATGCAAGAGGAATTAGAACAGTTCACTAGGAACGATGTGTGGACACTTGTACCTAGACCTAGGAATTCTAATGTGATTGGAACCAAATGGATTTATAAGAACAAATCTGATAAATTTGGTAACATAATTAGAAATAAAGCTAGGTTAGTTGCCCAAGGATACATACAAGTTGAGGGCATTGATTTCGATGAAACATTTGCTCTCGTTGCTAGATTAGAATCTATTCGCTTACTTCTTGCCATTGCATGTCTCATAGGCTTTTCGTAAAAAGTGCATTTTTAAATAGTATTTTGAATGAGGAAGCTTATGTAGAACAACCTAAAGGTTTTAAAGATCCATATTTGTCTAACCATGTTTTTAAACTCAAAAAGGCACTATATGGATTGAAATAGGCACCTAAGGCATGGTATGAAAGGTTAACAAATTTTTTGATTGAAAAAGGCTACAAGAGAGGGGGAGTAGACAAAACTTTGTTTATCAAGCTTTGAATCTAGTATTATTATTGCTCAAATATATTCTGATGACATTGTTTTTGATTCTACATCTGATAACAAAGTACATGAATTTGTTACTCAGATGAAGAAGGAGTTCAAGATGAGTATGGTAGGCGAGCTAACATTTTTTCTAAGTTTGTCGGTTAAGCAACTTGAAGATGGGATTTTCATATCTCAATCCAAATATGCCAAAAACCTTGTGAAAAAATTCGGTTTAGAATCTGCCAAACACATGAATACTCCCATGAGTACTAATCTCAAATTGACCAAAGATGAAAATAGTATTGATGTTGATCCAACGCTCTATATAGGAGCATGATAGGAAGTCTATTGTATCTTACAGCTAGTCATCCTGATATTTCCTATAGTGTTGGTGTTTGTGCTAGATATCAATCTAGACCTAAGAAGTCTCATATTCTTGCTGTAAAAAGAATCATTAGATATGTTGATCATGGAATTTGGTATTCAAAGGAAACTAATACTCATCTTGTTGGTTATAGTGATGCAGATTGGGCAGGGAATGCTGACGATAGAAAAAGTACAACTGGAGGTTATTTCTACCTCAGGAATAATCTGATTTCATGGCACAGCAAAAAGCAGAACTCCATCTCTTTATCGACTGCCGAAGCTGAGTACATTGCTACTGGGAGTTGTTGCACACAACTGTTGTGTATGAAACAGATGCTAAAGGACTACGGTATTGAATTGGATAATTTAGTAGTATATTGTGATAACACTAGTGCTATCAATATTTCTAAAAATCTAGTGCAACATTCTAGGACTAAGCATATTGATATTCATCATCATTTTATTAGAGAATTAGTTGAAAATAATGTCATTGTTTTAGAGTATATTGCAACAGAGAACTAGCTTGACATATTCACTAAACCACTTGATTTTGTACCTTTTGATTTCCTGAGGAAGTCCTTGGGAATTTGTTCTATGGAAATATTTCTGTTTTATTTTATGCCAAATTTTTGTCATTTGAAATTGAAATTTTTGTGTATGGAAAGTTAAAAGAAATTTTTTAAAGAGATGAATTTTTATTAATCATAATTTGATTTTTTTTTAATATACAGTCTTTGTTATCTCATCTTATAAAATTTCTAGATTGACAGATGAAAGATGGATTATCTTAGATTAAACTTTAACTGATGAATCCTTGTTTGTTTGATCTTAAAAAAATTTTGTAAAAAAAGCTCCCTAGTCAAAAAAAGCTACCTACACTGATGTGTGAAAGCCATCCATGAGTAATCCGGTATTATATATCACAAATACAGTAGAGGACGATCTACCGTGTGAAAAGGGTTACCTCAGTGATAGATTGAAAGCTACTGACTATGAGTGCTTCATTTTTGTGTTGTTATAAAAAAGGCAGTAGCAATAAACAATGATGTACTGCTCAAAAAATCACAACACACGCTTATAGCCTAAAATTTAGAATGAAATTTTGTGGAGATCAACATTTTTTAAGGTAAGTCAGTTGTCTTTCAATCCTTGATGGTTAATTAATCTAAAAGCAATCCAGAAATTTTATTTGATAAAATTGGCAAGTCCAGTTTATTTTTAAAATTAATTTATGATTGAGATAAATTTATTTGTTTTAATTTTTTATTCTAGCTTTCTATACATATTAAATTTTGATTTTGTGGCAAAATAAGGTATGTTATAACATTGAGATATTTGCAGATCTTTATTTTTTTTATTTAAAAAAGGCGATTTATAGAAAAACTGCATGCTGACATCATCTGTTGGAACACGTTCCAAAATTATTCATGACAGTTATTTCCCAAGCTTTATGGCTCCAATTTTTTATTTGTTTTCTTTTCAAATTTTGGGTAACTAAAGGGATATAGATTTAGATTATTTCAACCCTAAAATCCCAAATTATCTCAGTCGTAATCTCTTCTTCTTCCTCTTTCTTTCCTTGTTTTTTTTTTTGTTTTTTTGTTTTCTCTGTTCCTACAGAAACTGCCAGCTATGGTTAACACCAGATCAGGGACAAAGAGCAAGTTTGCTCCTGCTCCGAAAGGAAAGGGGAAAAAGTCACCGCCGACCAAGAAGCAGAAATCGGTGGTCTTGCCAACTTCTGCGAAAACAAAGCCATCGTTGCCGGATAAAGTGACTGAACTAGAGGTTGTTCCTTCACAACCCATCGAATCGTAGAAACCAACTGATTCAGGAGATTCTTCTCATTCCCCCAATTCGAAATCAATTGCTCATTCAACAGATGAGTCGGTTCCAAGAAAAGGAGATGATGGTAAGACTTCTAAATCGAGTCTTCATAATCAAGAATCGATGGAAGCACCTGCTGCAACATCGCTTCCAGAACCTGTTCTTGAAAAAGAGGCTGTTGCAACATTGAAACCCACTAAATTATAGACCCCTGTTGCGACACAATCAGAGAAGTCACCTATTGTTTTTGATATTCTAACACAGCACCCACATGCTGTAATTCCCTCTGCTATTGACCAGAATCAACTTGATGTTGCAATACAAGTAGTTACTTCGTTGGCTACTCTTGTTGCTCAACCTTTTAAGAATTCTGCTGGCTAGTCCTGTAAATAAGCCATGCAGAAACCTAAGAAGGCCACTGCAGCTGTGAAGGCAAATAGTGTTTCCACTTCAACAACACCCATACCAGGATATAGTATTCATAATGCCTCTATTCCTTGGTACTATACAAAAGAAATTGCTGCATCAACGAAAGTCTATGGTCAATGTTAGTTTATTCCTAAAAGAAACATCAATTCTAATTCTTTTTTAAGTATTGGTGTGTTAAAAGCCATTAAAGATCAAGGATGGGATAATACTGTGTTTAAAGACAAAGGTTTTGTGTCTCGGGTAGTTCAAGAATTCTATGCTAATATTACTGATGGATTTGATGAACCTGATTCCATTACCTTTCATAAGATATTTGTTGGAAATCATGTGTATGACTTCTCGCCTCAAGTGATTTCTGATTTTCTCGGTGTACCTTTCAGATCTCATGATGAGTTTGAAAAATCTTTTGATGAAGACATGGTTGCAACTGAGTTACTTGGGACAAAGAAGAAGTGGCCTAAAGAGGATATTCTTCAAGCCACTGATCTGACCTTGAAGTACAGAGGACTTCATCGGATTGCTATGCACAATTGGAGACCTACCATACACTATCCAACTATTCACTTTAATATTGCTAGCTTTCTATATGATGTTGGAATAGGTGTATCAATGAACTTGGGACAACTAATTTTTGAGCAGATTTGTGAACTTCGCAATCTCAAACATCCCTAGAAGAGGCTGATCTTTCCATCACTTATTTATGGGGTTCTATCTTAGCAACACCTTCTCATGTATGACTCTGAGTTCCTCACAGCCACTCCATCCAACATCGTGTTCAAGCTTAAGGAGAAAGATCCAGTTGAGGGGGAGCTTGAAGGTACTGTTGATATTGGTACACAAGGTCCTGCTGCTACTGCTATTACAACATCCACAAGTCAAGAAGTCAGGCTTACAAAGATCGAGAAATTGGTTGCTACCATTGCAAAGAAACTGTATGTGGACATGGATGATATTTGATCTTTATATGTTTCTTTCTATTTTCTTTTTTGTTTTTTTTTTCATTTTCTTGGTTTGTATAAGTTTGATACAATTTGAGTATGTTTAATTTTCTGCAGGATTAATTTCTTTTATGTTCTAATGTGTCAACATGTTCTAGTTTCATTAGTTGTTTTCTGATTGACAATTTTTATCACTTGTTTTTTCTTTGCCTTTGGATCTTTTGTCCAAAAGGGGGAGAAAGTATATTTGGATTATGGATTCTGACCTTGTTTTGCAGGCATATCAAATATTTGTCTAAAAGATGCCAAAAAAGGATATTGAAAGAGCGAATAATTTGTTGGCAACCTTTATGTTGCAACATGACTAGTTTCACGGTCATATTATAATATGCGACTAAATATTTGACCTGAATAAGTTTTTCAGTATTTTCTATATTTTCCTTTTATATACTTTAGGTCACGATTTATATAGTTGTCAAACATAAAAATCTGATCATATTAATGCATAGACAGATCATAAAAATCTGATCATATTAATGCATAGACGGATTCAATTGAGAATGAGTGGATAAGTGACTCTTTCTTAAATTGGTTTTGAGTATATGTCTATATTTCATTAAGGAAATTCCTTTAATTAAATATTTTATGTGTAATATCTTTTATGGAAGTTTCCTTAACTCATTTGTGCTAATTCTCACTTATTAAAGTTACTCTAGTTCGTGTTATTAGTTGTCAAATAGGTTTGAGTAACTTATATTTTTATACCAGAAAAGTAATCTGAAAGTTTCCTTTTTATGTTACAACATGACTGGGTTGACAGACCATGTTGCAACACGTGGACAAAATCAGCAACTATTTTCCAGATCCGTTTTCTAAGTTTAGTAACAAACTTGGTTGATCTTGCAAGTTTTCTAATTAATATTAAATGCTCTTAATTGTTATTTTGCAGATCTTACACGTAAAGACTTACTCTCTTCTCTATTTAAAGGCCACTTAAGAGTAACTTTATGTAGAAAGACCACTTATTGTATTTTTCGGTTTTAAAAGAAAAGTTTTTCTTTTGGCTATATTTTAGACTTAGGAGATGTCCTAGTCGTTTAAGTGATAGTGCTTTGGGAGAGGTGCTGATTATCTTTAGGAGAAGATCAACTTCAAGTACCTGAAGGGATTTCAGAAGAACGAAGTCAACCAAAGACGAGTGGTACTCGCTAGACACGTTAGTGAAGGAATACATCTATATTGCGACAATCAAAAGATGGAGTCTTTTTATTGTATAAGTCAAATTAGTATTTGTATTCATTCAAACTTTGCTAATAGTATTTATTATCTGGGCGTGGCCCCTTGGACGTAGGTTATCGGGAGATAACTGAACCAAGTAAAAATATCTTGTGTTATTTTTACAATTTCCGCATTACTACTTCACATAATTAATTAAAAATTAATTTTATTCAGTAATACCTGATAAATGAACCTAACACTCTTGTCGAGTGACTAGACACCAATGTCAAGATGATTTCCAAAGTATACAAAAGTTATGTATAATCTATAGACATTATTGTGTAGTAACTAAAGACACATATTTAACCATTAGAAACACATGTATAACTACTAGAAACATATGTATAGCTACTAGAAATATATGTCTAGCCACTAACACATGTCAAACCTAACTAAACTTATTATTTTATATTTTCTAATTTATATTTCTTCTTTTTATTTGTAATTTATTATTTGTTTAGGTATGTCATCAACACTCATAATCATATTATATGATGGCATTTGGGAAAAGAACGACGGTTCTTGGAATTGGAATAGAAAGAGACAACGATCAAGATATATTGTAGTTGAACCGAACATAACTTTCAATCAGCTAGCAGATGAGATATATCAAACTATAGAAATCGATAATGATGTCTTTGATATAGAATTGAGTTACAAGCTAAATATAACAATAGATATTGTTCCAAATATAGCTGTAGAAAATGATAGAGACATTATGGTTTTCATTTATTGGCAAAAGAAAGACAATATTCTACTATATATGACATTGGTAAGAAAGTCGGGAAACGTAGCTTGTAAAGAAGCTTTTGTTTCGAGGCTTGATGATATAGAAAATCTAAGAGAAGATAATGATGATATGCATTATGGAAGGGAAGATGACACAAATGACGATGATGGTGGCGGTGATGGTGAGGAGGAGGGGGAAGGAGAAAGGGGAGGAAGAGAAAGAGGAGGGTGACAACGACGACGGTGACAATGATGATGATGAGGAGGAGGATAACGACAATAACAATAGAAATGATGATCAGGTTGCACTTCTTATTAAACCGGATATTGGCAACATAAATTAGGAAGATCAATCTGATGGACACGATAATTACTTTGATGGGGCCTATATAATTATTGTTCCTAATGTTGCTCTTAAATCTCATTTTTCTCAGGAAAACCATGACTCACCAATACAAGATACAGAATCGTCTTCACTTCCATGCATATGCACTTCTGAGGCTCAACTTGTTCATAGTGGAGCAATACAAACAAGTAGCACGTCAAACTCAGTTGCATCATTGATTATTAATGAAGATTACTTAACAGTTGATCAATATTTTGTTGAAAAGAAAGAGTTGAAAAGTAAACTACACATGGGTTTTATGCGAAAGAACTTTGAAATCAAAGTGAAGAAATCAGACAAAACTTTATTGGTGTTAGTTTGTATTGACCCTAATTGTAAGTGGCAGATTCGTGCAATGAAGTCATCTGTCACCAATTTCTTTGTCATTCACAAGCACTTAAATGAGCATACTTATTCCTTAGTAATACAGAAGAATCATTATCGATAAGCAAGTAGTTCTATAATTGGAGATTATATGAAATCAAGATATAAAGGTGTGAAAATTGGTCTGACTCTAAGTCAACTAGTCAACGATTTGCGCATTGGTCTCGGGGTGAAGTGTGCTTACTGAAAGGCTTGGCATACAAGGAAGCATGCACATAAGCTTATTAGGAATAATCCGAAAATTATTTATAGTAAGCTCTCATCATACTTGTACATGCTTCAAAAGACAAATCCAGGTATGTACACTTAAATCACACTTGATGCAAATAAGAAGTTCAAATATTTATTTATGTCTTTGGGTGTATCGATTAGAGGTTTTTGTTATATGAGGAAAGTTATATCCTTAGATGGAACTTTTTTGAGATCTGAATTTAGAGGTACTATGCTTATTGCAACTGCACAAGATGGAAATTTTCAAATTTATTCTCTTGCTTTTGGTATTATTGATTCAGAAAATAATAAATCCTGAGAATGGTTTATGACCAATTTACGAGATCAAATACACGATACTAAGAACTTAGTGTTTATTTCAGACTGACATAGAAGCATAGCAAGAACAATTGTAAAAACTTATCCATTTGCACACTATGGAGTTTATATATGGCACTTAGGACAGAATATTAAGAAGGATTTTAGGAGTGGTGATTTGAAACATTTGTTTGAAGACATAGCAAGAATGTATATGGTGTCAGAATTTAGGACTTTATTTTGTGAGGTTTCTCATAAGCATCCTGTTGTCGCAAGTTACCTTGAGGTTAAGAAGTATGAACGTTAGTCAAGGGCACATTTTTTCAGGTAATTGATATAATATTATGACTAGCAATAATTCAGAATCATTAAATGGTACCTTCAATAAAGCCCGAGCATGACCAATAGTTGCTTTACTAGAGCAAATAAGGAATACACTAGGTGCTTGGTTTTATGAACGTTATATGAAAGTAGAGAAATGTAAGTCTCTAGTCACAGTCGAAGCTGAAATAATTATGAAAAAAAAAATTTGTCTAGTCATGCAACATGGGGTTTATTCCCATTAATTAGTTTGAGCTTAATGTCAAAGATGAAGTACTTGATGGGCTTGTTAATCTTAAAGAGCTCCTTTGTAATTGTCTAGAATTTGACATTAATAAGATTCCATGTGCACATGCCATAACTGTAGTGCAACATCGAATTATAGATGTGTATGGTCTATGCTCCGAATTTTACAAGACTGACTATTGGAGGATGGCATATGCAGAATCAGTTTATCCTATGTCTTGAGAAAAAGACTAAGATGTGCCAGAAGTAATAAGAGTTATAGTTGTTGATGCACCTGATAAGAAAACTCGGAGTAGGAGACCTAAGACAAAAAGAAATCGTTCCATTGGAGAGTTTTCAAAGAAGATGAAGAAAAAAACTTCAACTGAAGATTCTGAAAAACAAAAAATGAAGAAATCTATTGAGGCACCACCAAAAAAGAAAAGAAAGTGCTCAAATTGTGGAATCTATGGACATAACAAAACATCATGTAAAAACTCCATGATTTCTCCAACAAATAGTCCTAGTGTATCCTAAATATTATCATTATCTTTCTTGTCTTTTAGAGTATGGTTTATTTGAAATTGTATTTGTTGATATTTTTGGAAGTTTAATGTACTTTATTGAGTTTGTAATATCATGTATTATGTTTTTAATGTCATGAGTTTCTACTTTCCAATGTTGTGATAGATAATAATATCTATTTGATAGACAATATATTTAGAAAATTAGACAAAAGTATCTATTATATAGACAATTTGTCTAAAATGCTTGACAATAATGTCTACCCAATAGACAGCTTGTCTAGAGTACTAGACAAAAGTGTCAATCGAATAGACATCGTGTCTAGAAAGCTCAATAATAGTGTGTCCTAGATAGACAACATATTTAAAAAGCTAGATTATAGTGTCTATTTGATAGACAGTTTGTTTGACAAGTTAGACAAAAGTGTCTATCAGATAGACAACTTGTCTGGAAGGCTAGACAATAGTATTTACCCGATAGACAACTTGTTTGAAAAGCTCGACAATAATGTCTACCTGATAGACAGCTTGTTTGGAACACTAGACAAAAGTGTCTATCGAAGGGATAACATATCTGGAATGCTAGACAATAGTATTTACCCGAGAGACAGCTTGTCTAGCAAGCTAGACAAAAGTGTTTATCAAATAGACAACTTGTTTGGAAGGCTAGACAATAATGTATATAATTTGGTTTATGTCAAATTTTATTTTATTTCATTATAGTTACTATCTAGTCAATAGACATCTTGTTTGAAAAGTTTGACAACATTGTCTAGTAGATAGACTACTTGTCTGGAAATCTCGTATACGAACTAATGTGTTATTTTCTGAAATCATGTATAATATATCACACTATATACAGTTTAATGTGTTATTCTATCTTTAAAAGTTTTATTTTTTGAAAAAAATTATTTTCTAATGCAAAAAATACATAAATAAATAAATGAATCAATTTTTGTACCAATTTAACATTTGCATCTTTTCTTAATTGTTATTGAGTTTGTAATTATAAAGAATAAAGTTGTGATTAAGTTTCCGATAGTAATTGTGACATATTCTCATTATAGCAACAATGATAATTCAAAACTCACTATTTTATAATTTAATATAATATACTTATTATACATTACATATAGTTATTGAATTTGTAATTATAAAGAACAAAGTTGTGACTAAGTTTAAAGAGTAATTTTATGTATTATTTTCTGGAATCGTATACTTCTTTAGGTCGTATATAGTTTTCTGTGCTATTTTCTGAAATCGTATACTTCTTTAAGTTGTTTACAATTTTATGTGTCAAATTTTATTTCATTATAGTTAGTATCTAGTCAATAGACATAATGTTTAGAAATCTCGACAATATTATCTAGTAGATAGACAATTTGTCTAGAAATCTACACAATAATATTTACTCAATAGATAGCTTGTCCAGAAAGCTAGAACAAAATATCTATTGGATAGACAGCTTGTCTAGGAAGTGCGACAATAGTGTCTCACAGATAGACACCGTATCTAGATAGCAAGACAACTCATGTCTAATAGCTAGACTCCTTATTTGGAAAGCTCGACAATAGTATCAACTAACTAGACACCATGTCTAGCTAATTTCAGAAAACATATTTCTTTACTAGACAATGGTGTCTAGTAGCTAGATGCCCTATCTAATGTAGCAAATTGTCCTAATAATCTTTAGAAAATCAACGAACCTGAACACATAATAAATTTAAACAATATTTTTCAATATATAATCCAATTAGTGTTGAAACTAACAAAATAACGAGATAAGTTCTATCATAAACTCTATATATCCCATTCTCTGCTATAAATTTCACAAACTATCTTCTTCCAAAAAAGACCAATATTATCATCATTAACTCCAGATAAGTCGAGTCTATTCATATGAAATTCAATATGCTTGATGGTATAGATTCCACAATCCCCACTGCATGGAAACACGACAAGATAAATTTAATTTCAAGAAATGTTAAGAAAGTATGTACAAGATTTACAAGTTTATGCACTTTTGTTGGTTTTAAGGAATGTTAGGTATTCTAATATACTCAAATAGTTCAGGCATCTTATGAAAATATTTGCTAAACTTGCCGCATTAGCGCATCAAGTATGGTATCATCATATTGTATAGCTCCAAATATTGCTGCAAGTAATCATCAGAAACACATTTAAATTTGGAATCAATCACCAAAATTTACCATTTATCTAGGTGCACAGCAAAGACATCCAATGCCTATTTTCTATGTTCAACGGAATGTATATATAATAAATATTGTCCTAAGCCTTGCCTCTTAGTGGCTTCACACCATTAACATAGTTAATAAATTCTAGTTCAAATACATAACTTTTATAGTCTTTAAGTTCAGAAAATTCCTTCCAATATTCACTAATCCACTGAGAATACATGTTATTGACGATGGCAACTTTTTACTCAAAAAAGTTGTCATATTTTTGCGAACTTTTTCTCAAAAAACACAATGCCTCATCTATGTACTGTATTTGTAAAGTTATAAGTCCATCAAATACTTAGAATTGAGTATAATAACATTGTTTCTAATAATAGACAAACAACAAAGTATGAGGAACTTACATGAGTTTCTAGCAATTGCTCAGTCTTGAGAATTTTCTCAAAGAACTCTCTTGAGTAGTCATCTATTTCATACTTAATCAACAAGCTATAAAAGTAAATTTTGTAATTTGATTATGAAAAAGAAAAACAATAAAATAAAAGGACATAACAACAGAAATAATAATGTACATATATAGTAAGAAATGGGTTAAACATACTTCTGTCTCCTTTTCTAAATTTTTGCTTTTGAGTAGGATCGATATACAATGATACTAAGACTCGACTATGTCTTTTAGTTCTAACTGGCCTAGGATGTGGGGATGAGACTTTAACTATATCATCATCTTTGTTCTCATCATTTTCAACTTCATTTTCAATGTTTTTGATTTGATGGTCTTCGTTATCATTTCGGAAGAAGGGCAGGGTGACATAGCTCCATGTACTTTCACAGTTACCACCATCAATCTTAGCTCCACTATTTGTTACCTCTGGTTGCTCATCTACCTAAGTACTATAATATATGTGCATTGATAATAGTGTTTCTATTTTGGGCCCTAAGCTTTTTTGATTCTCCCATAATGTTCTCTTCAAATTTTTCTTGGTGATCAATCAAATTTTTGAAAATAGCTCTTAACCCATCTCTTAATGACATCGCTTGATCGTTGTTTAGAGACATCATTAGGATTAGTAGAAGGAGCATACTCCTTATAGGGAGAATCTTCAACATGATTGTCATCTTGATCATCATCTTTCTTCGTTTCCTCTTTTTTCTTCCCCCCATCATATTTTTTTCCTCTTCTTTCCTCTCCTCATATTTTTTTTCTCCTAATAAAAACCAGCCGCCTCAAGTTTTCTTACAAATGGTTCAATCAAATTGTCCTCTTTGTCTTTCAACAAACAAAAATTTCTCATGTAATATTGGCTCAACTCAACATCTGAGGCATGTAAGATACTGTGTACTTTAATCTATAATATATATTAATTTCCAATCAATTAAATTTGAAAAAGGGTATAGTTAATGACTAGACACCTTAGCTTTTGTTCTAGACAATAATGTCTATTTCTAAGACATCATGTTTAGAGTGGTAGACAATTGTGTCTAGTTTTCAGATACCTTATCTATCCATTTTTCATATTATAAAATTCCATATAGACAATGATGTGTAGTTAGTCGAGAAGCCGTATAAATGGTTCAATACCCTTGTCCAGCAACACAACACTATATAGAGTAATATTGCAAAGATAAAAAGACAAATACATAGGAAAAATATATAATTTACTTAATTTCTTATTTTTTTTCTCCTTCAATTTCTTAGCAATACTTTTATACTTTGGCATTTCAATTACCTTCCATCTAAGGTAGCGAGGTGCAGCATCACCTTCTAATTGTTTTGCATATAAATCACCAATTGAGGGTATTGCTTCATACGCCCACACATACAAAATCAAAAAAATAATTTAATAAATCGTATTAATACAAAAGTTAATTCAAATCTAGAATTTTTAATGAACAACTAACCTGTAATGAATACAAAAAGTCTTGTAATGTATAGGAAGATTTAGAATTTTTCTCTTTCTTTTCTATTTCTTGATAGTAAATTATTGATTTTAGCTTCAACTCCTTCTTCAAATAGTTCATTGTGAGTGAATACGACTCTTGGCCTCATAGATATTTATTGAAGGTGTCAAAATCCTCAACAATACCTAAGTAACTTTCTTATATTCTACTTTTCTTATCTTGTCCAAAAATGACCCCTTATAGACAATAAATTAAGACAAACCTCAAATGGTCACGATTCTCCTTGATATAACTCCTTTTCTTCTTTAATAGGCTATCGAGATTACTCATTTATTCTTCAAGTGTGATGATAGGTTTCTTTTTCCCACCAAAATATTCATTTTTTCAACCTATTCTTAAATTTTTGTTACAAAAATTTTGAGTTAGTTGCAATACTCTCACAATTAAGAGTCGTTATCAATGCAAACTCATGCATTGAAAACTAAATGGGTTTTCCATAAATATTAAACCATATTTCTTTTCTTTTTTTAGATTCCACTTGTCTCATAAGCAAATGAAGAATTAATTGACCATTGATTTGTGCAAGCTTTATTAGCCCTAAAAAGTGACCAAAACACGATGCTTTGAATGCTTCCAAGTCTTCTTCACTCAAGTTTTGCTTTGTAACTTTTAGATATTCAATCCTAGATAAAACTATCACTCTTGTTGGAAAATGTTCATCTTCAGATAATATCGGAGTCAACTCTAGAATGTCACATGGCAAAACCTACGAAATAAAAAAAGTTAATTTTTTTTTACCATACCATATAGTGCTAGACTAAGATAGATATTATGTCTAGTATGGTCGAGCAAGGTAAACAATTCATAGACACTATATTTATTTGGTCAAGCTACACAGACCTTGAAGTTTAGTGTACTCTACCCTTGTTTAGCTTAAATAAAAAAAGTCATTTCTAAGCTCCATTTTGCTAGATATGGTGCAGAGTATGATCAAGTAGCAAGATTAACTAACCATATCAACAAATTATTGAGCAAAGTGAAATGTCATTTACTAAGTTAGACATGCTATCTAGCATGGTCGAGTTGAACAGAGAATGCTCGACCATGCTAGACAGTGTGTCTAGTACAGTCTAGGTCAAAATACAATACTTATTTACTTTTAACAACCAATATACACAAACCAACCATATCAATACATTATTTATCAAAACAAAAAAATCATACCATACCATTTCTTCCAAATATTAAAATAATTTAATCAACTCTGAACTTACCATATGGCACTAGACTAAGATAAACACGATGTATAGCGTGGTTAATCTCAAATGATAATGCCAGACCATGCTAGACAGGGTGCTAGATAGGGTGTTTAGCCTAATCTATCTCAAAATAGAGAATAGTATGGTTTAACATAAAAATAGGAAAATCTCGACAATCCTATATACCTCGTCGATCTAATTATCTTACAATTTTGAGTTTTTTTTTTTTTATGATTTTCTTTCAAAACCATTCAACAACCGTTATGCACACAACAACCATAAATTATCTAGCCAAGCAAAAAATATCCCATTAAATTTCTTCAAAATCTCAAAACAAATTAGTTAAACATAAACTTACTAGTGGACCGTGAGACATAGGAGAGGGATATATTTCCTTCACTAGGGATGTATCGGGTGAGATTGCTCTTGTATCTTCCGCTACTTTCTTGAATGTTTTTTTCACCTTTGGTAACTCATCGGATGCTGATTTTGGAGACAATAGTTATGCTTTTTCTAGAGTTTGCTTATTTCCTCATCTGAATAAGATAGTGAATGAGACTATTTTAGAGTCTTGTCTATTTCCTTATTTGAATGAGATGAGGGTGAGATATTTACTTACTCTAAACTTTCGGCTTCCCATCGAGATGTAGTCGTCAACTTTTTTTTATGAACATTTAGGGATCCTAGTAGGTTTTTTGGCCATTTCAGTTAGGGTGAAGGAGAAGAGGGTCATTAGAGTGGAACTTGAGTGGTTCAGGGTGAGGCAGCTTCAACGTGATCTAGATGGAGTGGTGTTGATGGATTTCAAAAGGTATGGGTAGGGATTTGTTGGAGGCTTGGAGATGAGATTTAGGGGGGTATGACTTGGGCTGGGTTCGAGTGGGATGAGGGCTATTATAGTGGAACTAAAGTTGTTCAAGATATTAAAACTGAAACAAAATACGCCACTAATAAGTAAAATAGAAGGAAGAAACAATTTGATCTCTTTAAGATGTTCCTGCAATAGAGTATTCTTCACTTATTCTTTTCTTGAAAAAACGTAAATAAATAGAATAAAATAAAAAATGAAAGGAAAGCACCCATTTAAACTTTAATAATACTAGAAAGACTATGTCTACAAGGAATGTTTAAACGTGAAAGCATTTTGGGGAAAAGAACTATAAGATAGACATTCCACTTTCGGGGCTTATTATAATAAAAATAAATTTAAAAAATAAAAGAAAGAAAAAATAAAGACAATGGAAACATAAGACAAAGACCTTGAGAAGCCATATATTTCATTGGTGAAAAAGTGAGCTTTCATGCCTTCAATTGAAGTCTAGGTGGGTGGCCTTTGATAGAGAGAACCAGAGACGAGAGAGGAAGGAAATGAAATAGAGAGATAAACCCTTTCTCTACCTTTTTATTTTCTATTTTTTTTTTAAATTTAATTCTGGGCATAAACGTCATTCTACACTAATATTATTTAAAATGGGTTATTATAGGTAAATAATTTAATAGGGGTGTAGTGCTCAAAATCAAGTATCAGTAGGGGACATTTTATCCAATTTCCCTATATTTATTTTAGATCCAAATATTAATGATATTTCTCAAACTAATAAATGTGTATGCAATTGAGAATCAAAATAAGAGAAAATATCATAACTCAAATAGAGTTTCATACAAATAACATTCGTCTATACAATGAAGATTAAACAAAGGAACCAAGTCTCATGCTTTTTACATACGGTGGCATATCTTTTGTCAATAGATCAACAATCATCAAGTTAGTGTTAACATGTTCAATTGTTTTATCTTTAACATATTCTCTGATAGCTAAATACTTGATGTCGATGTGTTTGGTAGGACTATCACTCTTGTCATTTTTAGCCATAAAAACTATAGCTGAATTGTCACAATTCAATGGCCTAGGGATCTAATCCACAATTCTAAGCCCATAAATGAAACTCTTTATACATACACCATGCGAGATAGCCTTCAAATAAGATACGAATTTAGCCTTTATAATAGAAGTAGCAGTCAAAATCTGTCTTGTACTCCTCTAAGATACAACTTCATTGACAAACGTAAAAATGTACTCAAAAGTTGATTTCCGTGAATCAAGGTAGCCAGCGAAGTTTGAATCTGAATAGCCATTCATCTCTATATTATTAGTCTATTCCATACATAAGCATGTAATCTTTTGTTTCTTGAAGGTACCTTAACACCTTCTTTGTAGCTCTCTAGTAATTTGTGTCTGGATTAATCTGAAATCTTCATGATATTCTAGCAGTAAATACAATGTCTGGCCTTGTGTAGACCTAAACATATATTAGGCTTCCAACAATAGAAGCATATAGAATGTTCTTTATTTATTCCCTTTCAAAATTATTTTTCAAGCACTATTTTAAATTGAATCTATCACTCTTCATAATAAAAGCTATACTTGGTAAACAATCTTTCATCTGACATCTCTCTAAAACTTTATTGATATAGGTCTCTTAGGACAGATGCAAGATTGCTCGAAATATATTTCTATATATCTTAATGCTAATAACATAAGATGTATTACCTATATCCATTATGTCAAAATTTTTAGAAATTATTTTCTCACCTTATATAGCATGCTATTATCATTGGTTGCAGGTAAAATTTCATCCACGTACAAAATAAGGAAACATATTTACTCTCACTGACCTTCTGGTATATACATTAATTCATTATATTCTTTAAAAATTAAATCGAAGAGATAATATCACAAAATTTTAAATACCACTGAAGGAGGCTTGTTTCAATCCATATATAGATTTCTTGAGCTTGCATATCAAATGCTCACCATCATTAGAGGAAAATTCTTCTAGTTATTTTCTGTAAATCTCTTCCTCTAGTTCTCCATTGAAGAAAGCTATTTTCATATTCTTTTGTTATAATTCTAAATCGATATGTGCAACTAATGCCATAATAATATGAAAATAATCTGCAACTAATGTCATAATAATATGAAAAGAATCTTTCTTATATATAAGAGAAAAGGTCTTCTTGTAGTCGATTTCTTTCTTTTGAGTGAATCCTTTAGCTATGAGTCTTACTTTATATCTCTCAATGTTACCTAATGAATCTTTCTTTATCTTTAAAATCTATTTACATCTTATGGTTTTTGCACTATTAGGTAACTCAACAAAATGCATATCATTTTTCATAAAATGCATATCATTTTTCATGACACTGTGCCATACATTTGATTCTTTACAACTTATGGCTTGTGAAAATGTTTCAAGATCATTTTTTGGCTCTATTATTATAGTCTGATTCTTACAAATACACAATATAATTACTAGGAATTAATGTTTTCCTTGCTCTAGTAGATCTCCTTAATGTTGGGCCAATATTTTCCTAAGTATCATGTTGTTCAACTATTTATTCAACAATTTCTGGCAATTCCTAAACAATTTAATCTACTAGATTGTTAGTTTATGGAACTTCAATGATTAGTTGTTCAACACCCATTTAAATTTGATGAGTGTGGTGAATGACAACTAATCTATCATTTGAGGTGGAAGTTTGAGTATCAATATGATATTTCTCAAAAACAATATTCTGGGATTGATAGTTCCTACTGATCTAGTCATTTTCAAGAAATTCTGCATTTCTTGACTCTATAATCCTAGTGTTGTGAGATGGATAATAGAATCTGTATCCTTTAGACCTTTTAATACATCTAATAAAATATCCACTAATGGTCCTTGGATCCAGTTTCTTCTCTGGTGGGTTGTAAACTTTTACTTAAGACGAGAACATGTATATATCGTAAATTCGGTTTCCAATCTTTTCATAATTCAAATGATGTCTTTAAGATAAATTTGGTTGGAACTCGATTCAATATATACAAACTGCTATTTTAAGAGCTTCAATCTACAAGGATTTAGGAAGTTTTGAGCTGTTAAGTATACTCTGTACTATATCAAATAATGTTTGGTTTCTTTTTTCGACTACATTATTCTGGTCTGGGGAACTAGGTATGGTATATTGGGCAACTAGCTTATATTCTTGAAGAAATTTCGTAAACGGATCATGTGCTTGTCCATCCTCAGTATGGATACCATAATATTCTCCACCTCTATCTATTCTTACAATCTTAATTTTCTTTCTGTATTATCTTTACTTCGACCTTAAAAGCCTTAAAGACATCTAATGCTTCGTACTTGTTATAAAGCAAGTACATATACATGTATCGTTAGTAATCATTTATAAAAGGATAAAGTATTTCATTCTTGTGCTGAAGTATTTTGGATAATTCGAGTCTATGTCTGAACTACAAATGTCAATATGATCTCTAATATGTATGTGCTCCTCTTGGCACATTTATTTGACTTGTTGGGTTTCTTTCCTTTTTGCAATCCACAAAGTGTCAAAAATAGCAAAATCCAGAGTACTAATTACTCTATCCTGTATTAATCTCTTCATTCTTTCCATAGAGATATGTTTCAATCTCTAGTATCACAACATATAAGAATCTTTACTTATAACACATCGTTTGGTACTAACGTGAACGTGCATAACATTATGAATAGTATAATTTTGTAAATCAATAAGGAAAAGACCATCAGACAATATACTATTCCTAACAAGATCAAATTTATAAAACAAATTAAAATATGTTCCTGAAAAGTTAAAAAAATAACCAAAAAGTACAAGTCTTGAAACTAAAATCAAGTTTCTAGAGAAAATTAGTATATAAAATGTCTTTTCCAAATTTAAAATAAAACCACTACTTAAAACTAAAGTATGTGTTCCAATAGCTTCCACATGTGAACGAGTCTTATTTCCTAAAAAGATACTTTACTCACTTCCCATTGGCTTCCTTAGGTTTTACATACCCTACAAGGTATTTGAAATATGGATTGTAGAATCAAAATCAATCCACTTTGTGTTATGATTAAATATCAACCATATTATATTCATAACAAACAAATGGGACTGGATTACTTTTCTTTTCAAGCCATTTATGAATTTGGTACAATCCTTCTTTATGTGTCCTTTTTTTTTCAGAAGAAGAAGTACTTCGATTCTTTTTTGATATCAGCTTGAGATGGTATTTACTTTCCCCTTCTATTTTAGCTTGTTTTTTATTCTTTTCTTGTATTGTCATTAGTGCACTGTCACCCAATTCCATTGTTAGCCTTCCTTTCTCTTGAACATATATAGTCATAAGTTCATTGATTGATCATTTATCCTTATGTGTGTTGTAAGATATTTTGAAGGGTCTATATTGATGAGAAAGAGTGGTCAAGATATAATGCACAAAAAAAATACTCAAACATCTCAACCTCATGAGTCTTTAATTGAGCTACAATGTCCTTCATTTACGTAATATGCTAACGCACACTTCTTACACTTGTGGGCTTTAAAGATGAAAGCTTCATAATCAGGGTGTTAGTAAGTGCCTCATTTGAAGTGTTAAACTACTCATCAATGGCCTTCGACAATGCTTTAATATTACTCATGCAGATCGATCGAACTATAAAAACTAGCAGAGATTTTGGTCTATACGAATATCATACTAAGGCGATTAGATCACTCCCATTATTCATAAAGAGCAATTTGAGCTCTGGTGTTGGTTGCAGTAATCATTGCTTTGTCTTTCGTTATAGCATAATCAATGTCCATACACCCTAAGTGAAAAAGAATTCTCTTATTCAAAAGCTTATAATTATCACCTTTTAATTTGGGAATGTCACATTTATTATCAGAAAAATTCATAAGTTGCATGACTGCTTAAAATAAAACATACATGCATATATTCCAAAATTATGAGACTAACAAACATATACCATATTTTATAAATATAAATCATGTTCTGAAATTATGAATTTAGTGACATAAAACTTGCATGTAGGCTAAAGTTATAATTCGAGCATATTCATATATATATATCTTTATGATAAAACTATCAAATTATGTTTCTTCCAAATTCTGTAGGTAAATTAAGAAAAATAATCTGATATTCTATCATAAATAACCATATAAATAATAAAAATTCCCGTGGGATAAAATTCATTATACTAAATATATTTAATCACAATTAATGTCAATTTTTCTATATATAAAACACTTAATATATAATTAAAGATGTCGTGGCTAATTAAAATTATATGGATCACTCCAACATTTAATTTTATACACAAATAATATTCACATAAACAATAGACAATACCCCAAACTATATAGAACATTATTCAATTTTATGCACAAAAATTATATCACAAAATTGTATGTAAATAAACAATTATACGTACAAAATAATCATAATTTAGGCATATATATATATTCAAAATGAATTTCACAAATATGCCATGATTATAAAATTTAATTTCAAAAAATGATATTCACAAAAGGCAAATATATGAATTTTTCATAAAAACACCACAATAATGATTTTTTCACAAAATATCAAAATTTATGAAATTTTCATAAAAGTTTTTACTCGTATATTAAATTTTTGGAAAAAATCAGAAATAATTTTTTTTAAAACTCTAATGCCTAGAAAACTATATGTCATTTCTCAAAATGAGCTGGATTTCCAAATAAATGATAGGTCATTTACCAAAAAAAAAAGGCTGAAATTTTCTCAAAAAACACCACATCATTTTATATAACCTAAAAAAGCAACACGTCGTTTTACCAAACGACAACAACTATTCCTTCTATCAAACAACATGTTTTTTTCATCATTTCAAAAAACAACATGTCATTTTCCTAAACGATGGATGACAATTCTCAGTATTAAATAACATGTTGTTTTTTGCCATACAACCACAAACAACGTATGTTTTTCATCTTTCTTCGCTAATTTTTTTTTCCGACCCATTTTTCGACCTATTTTAAACCTAATTTTCAACTTGAATGGATCTTAAGCTTTTAGACACCAAAATTAACGTTTTAAATAACAAAAATGTTATAAATCCAATTTTCTATGATTTCTAACATTACTTTTTTATCAAAAAAAATTTTTAAAAATCAAGTTTTGACTGAAAAAAAAAAAGAAACATTTCGAGCATATGAGCAAGAATTCTTGCACAACATATCAAGACAGAGGTACAAAGGTAAGCATGGTCTGATATCAGCTGTTAGACTAAAATCATAATCTAAACATGCTTATATCAGCAAAATGGCATTTAGATCGGAAATAAAAAAGGACCGTAAACATTCCTCTGCTCCTTGAAGCTTTAAGCAATCCGGACATGGAATTTGTATTTTAGTGGTTGAAGGTTCTTCTAAGCCCTGTGCAATTTCAAAAATGATGGTGTACTTCTCTGATATGAGATTAGAGACCTAGGGACCTAACCTTGAGAATGCTCTGTATATAGAGGCTTTGTCTATTACAGATCCACTGAAGGAACCATAAAATGTGGGCAGTTTATTGGGAACAATATTCATATCCCTAAAATAATGAAAATAAATGGGCCACCAATTTTAAACTTGTTCACACTAAAATGATTATTGCCAAATTTGGAAAAATATTATAGTTCAAGCCAACACAAGATCATTTAACTTCATCTAACGAGTTCAAAATAATGCATTTATTTATGAATAGTAATAGTTGTAACACATACACGCATATATATATATATATATATATATATATATATACATATATATACACACACCTGCCTAATATAAATGAAGCGTTCAGAAGTATCACTTCTATGCCTACATTTAGCTGATAAATTGCAAATTTGCACATGCATTTCCTCTCCATTAATATATCTGAAAATGAAAGCGTTTCAAACACGAATGAAGCATCAGAAAGTGAGAGAAATTTTACAGTATTGGTAGAGTTGAGAGTTTCGATTGCGGAAGGAAATTGGGTCCTTTTCTTTTGTGTTCTTATGTCTATTCCAAATGATAATTAGCCATCAGTATAGGATGAGAATTAGACTTCCTATCCAGTAAAAGTGAAATAAACTTCCATGCTCAACACTATAAGGGAAAACAATATTAGATCTTATCAATTTAAAGTTCAACTATGGGTTTAATTAATGTCTTAAATCTCTGTTGACTTTTTCATCCCTTAACTTTTTGAAGTTTTTTTTCTATCTTTATCCCTTAGTTTTAAGTTTCTCATTTTATCGGTTTCTATAATTTGTCTATTTTTGTAGTTACGTTCAATTGTATATCTATAAAAAGACCATCTATATAATTGAGTTTCTATAATTTGTCTATTTTTGTAGTTATGTCCAATTGTATATCTATAACAAGGCCGTCTATATAATTGCTTTTCAAATTATGCATCATTATAATGAATATTGAATTGTTAGTATCTTCTCCTTCTAGATTGTTCTTATTCTCATTTTAATTTTTATTAAGTTCTATTGTTTTTTTTATTTATTTATCTATTGATGCCTTAATTCTACTCACCTCTTGCTAAGAGCCTTTAAACTAAACTAAAATACTAAAAGGCTTCTTACAGAAATCCAGACCATAGTGTTAAAAATTGAAAATCTCGGGATAAGCTGATTTTTTTTGGAAAAATTTTGAATTAATTTAGAAAAATATCATTTTCAATTTTTCTTATAAAAATATCACTTTTATTAAATATTTAGAAAAATAATACTTTTTATTCATAATTAGAATTTTTCAGTAATACTCGAAATAATCAGTTGGGTTATTTTATAGCCAATGTAATTACTTGATGTAAATAATTAAGTTTCCTCATATAATTTCACAGGTTATTTCAAATATCTCACCAATTAATAAAATGTGACATTTTTTCTAAATACTTTTAAAAATAGTATTTTTCTAATTAAATCTGAAAATTTTTAAATAATTTCAAAATGTGAGATTTTCAAATTTTTTTAAAACTTTTATCATAAGAAATATAATTTCTTCAAAACTAAATGGTTGTTCCCACCTGAATGGCCTTTTTAGACCATCTCCAACACAAAATGCTAAAAAGTGGAGTGCTAATGTTATATTTGAAATGACTAGCTATATTTGGCACAAACTTTTTAAGATTTTCTCCAATGGTTACTTGCTAAAAGAAAATACTATTTTATATTTGAACATTATTTTTATTTACAATAACTCATATTTTTATTATACCATCTAATTACTAATGATAAAAGCTCTATTTTATCTATAAATAAAATAACTCATATTCTTTTTTTTTTCAGTTTATTTTATTTTTAATGAATGACACTCTTCTATTTAAATGAGCAAAATTTAATGTAGTATTGTGAATAAAATTTATTGAAAAAGTTAAATAAAAAAAGGATTCACATGTATTAAATTTGTCACATTATAAAATTTATATATATTTTTAATTTTAATACAATAACTATATAGTAAAAATTTACGCATGCTAAATTAGATTATCTCTAAAATACATATTTTTTGCTATGAAATCTTATTGTTTTGCCATGAAGTGTTTTATAATGTGCCAGAAATCTAACTATGAAATCTAATGGCCATATTAGATTATCTCTAAAATACATATTTTCTACTATGAAATCTTCTTGTTTTGTCATCTATTTGTTAATCATAAAAACTCCATTACACTCATGAAGTGTTTGAATAATCTTCTTTATTTTATAAAATATATAAGTAGTAAAATAGTGAATGAGAGTTCTAATTTATAAAAATTTAGTGAAGATAAAATTGTAAATAAGAAAAAAAATAAAAAATTTAAACGTTTCTACTTTGGCCACGTTGTGAATTCAAATAATGGAGATATTGTAAAATTTTAACCATATTATATGTAAATATCGTAAATTCAAATATATGTCAGTGGTAAAAATATAAACTTAAACACATTCTATAATAACATATTATAAATTTACACACATACTAAAATTTAATATATGCTATTTTTGGTATTATATTATTATGTCAAATATGACACAGTATGAGTGATGATTTTTTAAACAATATTAAAAAGTATGTTAAGTATAAAATTGACATCGGTTGTTGGATTGGCGACCCAGTTTGGAACATTGGGCTAAACGTTAGTGGAATCAAGAACTTGAACAGACAAAATTACAATAAAGTTCTCATATGATGCTTGTGGAACAAGTTTGCTTGGACACATGGTCAAGTTCAGAATTGAAATAATATTTTTCCCATTCGCATGCATGCTTTTCACATCTTAATTGTGAAGTTGTCAGTAACAATTTATTTTTTGGTGTGACATTTATATGATTCTTAACGTATAAGAACAGCCTTCTTAAAGTTAATGTTAACCTATCATTTTCTCGCATGGCTACAATACCAAACAACAGTTTTATTGAACTCACCATTTCTATTTACACGTTTATCGTATCGTTTTCATGATTATTAATAAATAGGAGAAACATATGAAAAAGACAAAAGATTGAATTGATAATATTAATAATAATCCAAAGCATAAAGAAATACTTAAAAAGGAAATGGACGCAAAAGAGCAAGGTAACAAAAATTTGATACTTAAATAATAATTTTTCTCAGAACACATTTACTAATTTGTAATAATCTTAAAGCTTAGTTAATTTACTAATTTGTTATAGAAAAAGTTTTCAATTGAAATAAGAAAGATTAAGAAATAATAAGAAGTTGAGATTGTAAAAACGAAATTCCGTTTCTAGTGTTTACATAATTTTATAATTTATATTAGTCGCAAGATAAATAAGAATTGATCATATTGTTTATTCAAAATCTCGTTTCACATAAGTACCTTACTTCTTATTTGGATAAATAAATACATCAAAGCACGTTAAAAGAAAAATGTTGAACGGTACATGAAAAGAACACACATCTTATCTCCTCTTACGGTACAAGACACAGTAGTAAAAAACGTGGGCGTGGCCATGTGGAGGACTTTAAATTTTTATTTCTTAAAAGCAAATATGATTAGAGCCGTAAATTTGGGCCCGGAACAACGAGTTGAGTTGGGTTGGACTATTTGTACTGGTCCGTACATTTTTTTTCTTATATTTTTTAAAAATTATCTTATTAATTTTAGTTATTTATTTTACTAAATAAGTAAGATGCAACTAGTAATTTTAATTTTTATTGAAAAAAATTCATTCTTCTATTTATTTTTTTATTTTTTCATTTTTTTTTAAATTACCGGATCGGGTCGGATTTGGTTTAGATTTAGCCCGGCTTGGAACTTTGGTCATGCGGACTGTCGGGCCGGACTAGGCCTTCAAAATATTTTGCGGGCCAACCTGACCCGCTTCTATTCCCGATTCAACTCGAATTTCTCCTCAGACCCGAACAGGCCGAGCTAGACCGCCGATATTTATAGCTCTAAATATGATATAGAAACGTTCACTTTTTACCTAAGAATTCCTCTTATCTTATAAGAATGATAAGAAGGAAAAAAAAAACAGAAAAAAAAAAATCAAGAAAAAGACATATAAGGACTTCTTAAAAGTTCTTCGAAGATGCACATGTTGGAATATTGAAAGAATCGTTCAACTTAAATAAAAAAATTATAACCAAGCTCATATGTAATATTAAAATCCAAAATTCGAATCTCACTCATTGATTACAAAATAAATAAATATATAAAATTAGAAAATTGATGGATTGCGTGTCAATAGTCTCTTTCTAGATCAGGAAAGCACAACAACACAATGCATACACAAACATCCTTTACGACACACCACGTGAAGCAAAAACTAAATATTCCAAATCTATCCCTCATTCAGTGATCAGTCACCCTCCCCACGCAATTACCTCAAAATTGGAGGACTGTTCAGAAAAAATAATAGTTTTGGCTGGTTTGCGCGTCAGAAGCTAATTGACGCCTCTTCTGGAAAAATGTGGGGCCGACGCCGACGACCGGTGACCAAGCTCCCGACCCCAGAGCCCGAAAACTACCATAATATTATTCCATGAACAATACCCGCTGACTTTGGAGACCTTGACCTTTCTAACTGATTTCTAAACCCCTGGATAGATTGACTCCAAAGCCCAAGCAACCAAACACAGACGACATTGTGTGTGTGTGTGTGTCTATATATATATATATATATATATATATATATATATAAATATATATTAATATTATAATATCATAAATTTAGAGTCGCTATTTTGATCTTCAAAGTCGGCCATGGCGTCTCCGGAGTTGGAAGGTGCTTCTAGAATGGCGGAGGAAGCCGAAGAGATCAAGCGCAGTGACAGTACTGCGAAGAAGATGAAGAAGAAGAGTAAGAGAGGCTTTTATGGTGTACCCAAGTTTGGGTGTTTTGGTATCAAATCGGAATCGGACGGGAAAGGGAACTTGGATATGGAGGTGGAAGAGAGGTTTAGGAGGAGGACCCTGACTCACTTGGTCATTATGGTTAACGGGCTTATTGGCAGGTACTCAGATATTTCATTTCATTTCAGTTTATGCGATTATTTCCCTCCCTGGTCTTGGCGTTTTGATTCACGTAAATTGATCTGGTTTTGAAAATGTGGAAATGGATGCTGATGGTTAAAATTGTCTTTTTGATATTTTGGGTCTCTGCAGTTCTCAGAATTGGAAGTTTGCTGCTAAGCAGTTTTTGAAGAAGTACCCTGATGATGTTGTTGTTCACTGTGAGTTTCTGAAGAAGCTCTTCTTTTTTTTTTTTTTTTTTTTTTTTTTTTTTTTTTTTTTTTGTTATTTTTTTTTTTTTTTTTTTTTTTTTTTTTTTTTTTTTTTTTGATTCAACATCGTAGTGAACATGTGGATAAGTAGATGATACGGTTTAACAGATTATTGGGGTTGATTTTAATATTGTTTGTTTGTAGTTTTGAATTTGTATTAATGTGTATTGACATAAGCTTATTTATTGAAGTCAATGTACTCATAAGTAGTTGTTATGCTTGAACATTGTGATTTTCTTTGGGAAAAAAAAAAGGCCGAAATTTGGTTGTTTGTTATGTGGTTTCTCTGTTGGGATTTTGAATTCTCAAACTGCGAACTTTGATTATGTTCTCCTCTGTCATTGATTCATGTTAAGAAATGAAGTGAATTGAATAATGATTAATTTGCAATGCAGGCAGTGAATCTAATTATTCAACGCTGACATTTGATGGTGTTGATGTAATGGGAGAGAGACTGGCAGAAGAGGTGCGTCGTGGTTCGATCATTCTGCAACTAACATTTCTTCTTCTCCTGGGATGTTTGTGTTTTCGAAGTTTGGATTTGTTCTTGTGGATGTTTATAGCGGATTTAAACTACTTAAAGAGTTGAAGTTTCTCTACCAAGCTACGGACTTATAGGATTTCTGCTATTTCAGGTTATATCTGTCGTAAAACGTCACCCAGGTGTTCAGAAGATTTCATTTATTGGTCATTCATTAGGTGGCCTGATAGCAAGATATGCTATTGCTAGGCTCTATGCACAAGAAATCACCAGAGAACCATCTCAGGTAAAAGGAGATTGCAGGACTAATGGTTCTGAAGATACAAGGGTGGAAGAGAAATTCAAAGGAAAAATTGCTGGACTGGAACCCATTAATTTCATAACTTCTGCAACCCCACNTTTAGTACTTTTTAACAGTAAAGTATATACTTTTTCTGGAGTTGATTGAAGAATTCAGGCATATATCTCTGTATCTTTTAAGATAGATCATAGCAAAGCAGGACATACTGTTATTAAATTTATGCAGGAGAATTCTCCTTACATCACCATTTTTTTTATCATTTCTTTAAGTTTGTAACATTTATTTAAGTGTTCTTCTACATACAAGGACATGCTTGTATGTAAATGTTATGGATACTTCGATAGCAATGGGCATGGATGAAAGTGGCTGTTAATGACACTGTAGTCTAGTGGAAGTTTTGCTTGCCTTGCAGAACATGGTTATATCTCTTGATCTTCCTGGGGTTTGTGTACATCAGGTTCCAGTTTTTTGTGGCTTTTACACTCTGGAAAAAGTAGCATCTCGTACTTCATGGTTTCTTGGTAAAACTGGAAGACATTTGTTTTTAACTGACGGTGACAGTGGAAAGCCTCCCCTTCTTCTTTGGATGGCCAGTGACACCGAAAATCTTAAATTTATGTGAGTCTTCATAACTGATTTCGTTCATGGTTGTACTATTTGAGCCCCATCATTGAGTGCAGATGATCCTGAACTTTTTATTCTGTATCTTCCTGGACCTGCAGCTCAGCATTGCGGTCCTTCAGGCGTCGTGTTGCCTATGCAAATGTGCGTTTCGACCGTATCCTCCTTACATTGTACTAAGTTACTAGCTTTTGTTTACACTCACTAAAACTTATTTCCATATTAGAGAACAAATAGAACAAGATCCCATATTCAAATGCTTTGGCAGAGATATTGGGATGCTATTTTCACTCTTTTTAAATAGGAAGTACTTGACTACTTGCATAGACCTTGTTGGATGGAGTACATCATCTCTAAGGCGTCGGAATGAACTCCCAAAGGTAATCTATATTTATATGCTGAGGCTATATATATGTACTGAATTAAACTCATCTTATTTAATATATCAGCTCAAAAGGCTGTCACGGGACGAAAGATATCCACATATTGTTAATGTGGAGACAGCAAGGGCCAGCCCTGAAGAAGAAGCTCCAATTGAGGCCAAAGTCAACGGAGGCAAGAATATTGACATGGAAGGTTGCTGACTTGCTAGTTGCTATTCCTTTATTTTAGCGGACTGATATAACTTTTTGCGGGAAATCTTTTAATCAAAGTTGAGTTTATTGTTTTCCATACTGATAAAATCATAAAACTCTGTCTGGACTTGTTCTATGATATTGCTGATTTGTTGAAAAAAATTTTGAGTGAAACAAAATCATTGCTTTTGGTAAATATGATGTTAATAAAAGTAATTTAAGGTTGAGTGAGATGAGTTTTGTTGTTTCTATAAATCCTGAATATGTTCACCTAAGGATTCGTAGATATCACTAGTTAGCATTTTTCATGATTGCTTACTTGTCTGAGCTCCAATTGAATAAAATATTGATGCAATAAGGGTAGCTCCTTGATATTATTGTTTCTAATTTTAATAAATGAAAATTTTTTCAGAGGAAATGTTAAAGGGTTTGACGAAACTGAGCTGGGAAAGAATTGATGTGAGCTTTAGTGGGAGTAGACAAAGGTATCTTGCGCACACTACCATTCAGGCAAGTCAATACTGTCTCTTGAAACTCAATACTTCTGTCGAAAAATTTTATCAGAAAAATTAAGCAAATACCCTAATACCCTCACCACTGTATTCTTTTCATAATCTATTTTCACAGAGCGTATCAATGCGAAACATTCTTTAATTTCTCTTATGGGTACTTTAGGTGAAAGGTTCTTGGATCAATTCTGATGGAGCTGATGTGATCCAACACATGGTTGACAACTTCCTTTTATAAAAGTTGGTGGTTATCCAATGATCTAAAGTTAGTGGAATTGCCCCTAAAACCTCATTCAGCTTGGGGAAATACAAGGCTGAGGCAGCATTTTGAATGAAATATGAGCTGGTGACCTCAATTAAAATCAGAAGATAGCATGGTTTCCTGGTTCTATCTACTTATCTACTTAAAGGTACTAAACTAGTCAGATTCATTTAGGGTCAGAAGGAGATATTCATGAAGCAATATGGTTTTTCCAACCCACATTAAATCCGTGATCCGCTTATGCCAGACTCCTTTGCTGCCATTACGGAGTTCTGTGTTTGGCATACTGAAGAGTACCCCATTTAGAAGGGTCAGAGGGGTCTAGGAATGAATATAAAATCCGGTATGTGTTTGTTCTGTACGTCGTTCTTTATCTATATAACCTTCATTAGGTTGAGGAGGAATGCAGAGAACGAGAGCAACTTGTTTCGTCCTCTCTATGTTGTAAGTTATGAGTTTTATGACTACTGCTATGATAACATGTATCAGTCAATTTCTTTAGATAAATATGCCTAAAAAAGCGGAAACATTTTTAAAGCTCTCGCCTCTCAGTATGGATAAATTTCCCCCTTAGGCTGTTCTGACCCTTTTTTTTTTTTTTTTTTTTTTTTTTGTGACCCTGGCTCGGTTTGGATCTTGAATTTTGCAGAGAAAAAAGATGAGGAAAACATTTTTCTAAAATTCTATACTTTTTTTTTTCTCAATCTTTTTGTAATTATTTTGTATTTTTGGAACTTATACAATTTTTTTTCCTATTTTTCTTAATCTTTTTTCTCCAATTTCTTTGTTAAAATCCAAATATGACAAAACAAAATTCCTCCAAATTTTGTATGGGTTTCAAATAGAACAAATTTCCTTTTTAAAAAGAAAATTATTATAAATTTATAAATAAATTTGCCTAATTAGGATTCGAACTCTCTTCGTACATACTTAAACACATTCTTGGGCCAATTTAAATTTTGTTCGGTATTGTTTTCTGTTCTCAAAGTTGTATTTTTAAAGATGAGAACAAAAACTGTTTTTCATTACTTTTAGAAACATCAAATGTTTGGCAAATGTTTAATGAAAATCAATTTTTAGGGGAAAAAATTAGATGAATATAAAAAAATATTCGTATTGTAAAAGAAATATTGAAGAGAAAGTCAAGAGAGAGTGAGGAGAGAAAAATTCGAGTAAGGGAATAAGAAGAGAGAAAGTCATAAGAGAACAAGTAATAGGACAATAATGAAAAAAAATTGATAAAAAAGAATAAAGAAATAAAAAATGATTAGAAATATAGGAGAGAAACTAATAAAACACACGTAAGAGAGAAAGTGATAAGAATACATAAGGAGAGAGAATAAAGATAGAGAAAGTCATAAAAGATAAAATAGCAATAGAAAATTATGAGAGAAAATGTGATTAAAAAAATAAAAAATAATGAGAGGAAATAAAGAGAAAGAAAGTGATTAGATAAAATGAAGAGAAAGAAAATAGTGAGTGAGAATTAGAAAGGAGAAAGTGATGAGACATAATAAGAAGAGAGAGAATGATGAGAAAGAATGAAGAAAGAGGTAATAATGAGAGAGATGAGGAAAAAAAAATGATGAGAGAGAATGTGATATGAAAGTCACGTGAGAGAATGAGTTTCTTAAAAAGAAATTTAAGAAAACATTTTAAAAATAACATTTTGTTGTTTTCTGAATTTTTTATTTTCTTTAATTCTGTTTTTAAAAACTATTCTCAAAAAACAACACTAAACACTTTTACTTGTTTTCAGAAAACAGTTTTCAATTTTTAAAAACAAAAAAAATAATTTTTTAGTTATGATACCGAACACCCCTAAATTTCCTTGTTCTTTAGGAGACGTGGATTGAACCAAAAGTCCAGTTTCTAGCCCTTAAACACATCACTTAATCACCCTCTCAATCACAGTGCATTGTTGAGAGATTTAGCTATAATAAAAAATAATGCTAAAAAACATTATATGGTATTCAACATTAGACGAAGTATAATTATATTTTACGTAGGACTTATATAAAATCTAATTAATTGATTATAATTATTCAGTAGAATTACACCGCACGTCGCACTGGTACAGTTCCTATAGCACTGCTCTGTAGTAAATTACACTTAATTGGTTGGTGACAATTTGTTTAAGACACCACTTACTTCGCGTTAATGGCATTGTCAATGAGGCCAGGCCTGATACTGTTCCTTCTGTTTTGTGGGCTTGAATATTGGCCTTGTAGAATTGTGTCTAAGACATGATGGCCATGCAAGGATCCCAGTCCATTTAGAGGCCTTCGGCTTTAGATTATTCCTTTTTTTTTTTCGCTTGAAGCTATTATTCGATTCGACTAAAGTTTTCAATACGAGTACATGATGATATGCACAATTTTCACTTTTCAGGTAGTTAGTTTCTTCTTTAAACTATGCACGGGAAAAAGAGAGAGAGAGAGAGAGAGCAAGTTTCTGTTGTGAATATGTATATTCCGGTAGTACACGACTAGTCGTGCAGTTTGAGATAACTGTTGGTAGAGCTGCAGTACTAGCTAGCTATCTTTCTAATAACTATATTACATCATTACAGTGTCAACAAAATGGAATCGTGCTACTATTAATCTGACTCTCTTTTCCAAGTTTGTGCTTCTTCATGATGTCACACAGATTAATCCTTTCAAATAATATTATTGCGTGTTGAAATGGAATCCTTACTTGCCAAAGTTTCCACAAGCAAAAACGACTACGTGAAACGACAAAGCGAAATAAAATGATTACAAAAAAAAAAAGAAAAAAGAAAAGAATAGGAATAAAGGGAAAATAGAAACTGTATATGATATTGGTGAAAGAGGAATGTACGTTGGACTTTTTTTTTACACTTTTTGCGCAAAGTTTTATTGTTTGACACGTAAATTTTATTTTAATTTATTATATTATTAAAATATTAAACTTGATAGTAAAATTCACATATCAGATTGTGAGATTGGAGAATATAAAAATTAGAGACAAAAAAAGTGTACTTAGTATTTCTTATTAGTGAAAAGTATCTATTGTTTTCTTGTTGCTATATTAGTGTACAATGTATATATATATATATATATATAAGTTGTCGTATATAAAAAGACGTGCATTATTAATGCTATTTTTTTCTTTTATTTTTTACAATAAAAAAATATGCATGTTAAATTTTTATTTGTCAAATTGATACCTATGCATATGTAAAAAAAAAAAAAAATACCTACTGGATTAGTACCCATATATATATATAAGTATTTTTTTTACTTATAAATAAGTATTTTTATATATATATATATATATAAGTTGTCGTATATAAAAAGACGTGCATTATTAATGCTATTTTTTTCTTTTATTTTTTACAATAAAAAAATATGCATGTTAAATTTTTATTTGTCAAATTGATACCTATGCATATGTAAAAAAAAAAAAAAATACCTACTGGATTAGTACCCATATATATATATAAGTATTTTTTTTACTTATAAATAAGTATTTTTTTTAGCCGTTGAATTATATATATGAGAATACATATAGTCTACTCAACGGAATTGGTCTCATTTATATTTTAATCAATACTAATTATATTTTGAACAGATTGATTAAAATATAACCATGTGTTGATCAAAATATAAACATGATTAATCAATATATCTGTGTCCTATATACATATATATATATATATGTCACAACCCAGACCTCGGGTCAGGGATAAAAAGAGAATTTTATAAATGAAAATTTAAAAATTATTTTTTTGAAAAATTTGTAAAATTATTTTAATAGTAAAATTTCCACAATTTTGTGATCATCATTATATGTAAATTATTAATGAAATTTATTAAAACAAACCAAATACACAATATAACATACTAATTATTTTCTGAAACTTGATAAGTATTTCTCTTATGAAATTAAAACTAATAAATATTTTAATAAATGATAAATTTATAATTATTTGAGTATCAAAATNATATATATATATTATATTATATTATATACCAGTCGATTATTATAGCTGCGCTTTCCGATCTTTATATATTATATATATATATATATATTTTTTCTTGTGCACAGATTATGTCAATATATGGTACGTTACGTCAAAATTATTATTTAGAGGGCTCATGAAACGAGGTTGAAGAGATTAATTGTCGTTCCCCTTTCGGGTGAGTATTTCACTGGATACTGCTCATTGTACTATAGTACGTACCATCATTTTCTCTCTTTTTTTCTGTTTATTTTCTATTTTAGCTTTAGTTATTCCACGTTCCATTATTTAAATGGACTTTTTTTAAAACTTTTTTATTTACGTAAGAGGGTCTTTGAAAAGTGACAATCGTATATTGCATTATAGCGGTGGTGGCATTCAATGCCTGAACCCTCTCATCTCCTAAATTTGGACACTTTTCAGAAAAATTTCCTATCTCTCTTCCTATATTCTGCCACCTTTCACTACCCCTCTCTCTCTCTCTCTAACTGTTGTTTTTACCTCTCATTTTTCTTGCTTTGTTTTGTTAAATTGCCCTTTATTTACATATATTATACCTCTCAAGTATCACTTATCTTCCTCTCTTTCGGAAGACAATGAGCAATACCCAGATGGTGAATTGCCTTTGTTGGCTCAAATATAGACATTATTTAAACGTAACAACTTCTTATTTCCTTTCTCTCTTGCTAATCTCTAGCTTCACCCATAACACAATTATCCCAATAATATCCATGGCTGAAGGTAAGTATTTAATTATGTTAATCCTAGCTAGCTAGCTACTTAATTTCAATATTCTTGCCAAAACCTAAACTTTTTTTTTTTTTTCACTTCCCCCCCTCCCCCCTTTTTGTTTCTACAGGTAGAGCAATTTCAAAGCTAATTGAGGCTGCCCAGGTAATTACATAAAAATATATAGGGTATAGTACTTAATTTGCCATCTATATGTTAAGCACGACAATAAAAATAACACATCTAATTTTTTTTTTATACAGAGAGGTGGTGGTTATATGGAAGAGGAGAGTAAAGTGGTGAGAGTAGTGGTGGGAATGAGACGAGGTCGTCAAATTGGGTCAAGGCCTCCGAGGTGTGAGAGGCGGTGCAGCGCGTGCGGTCACTGCGAGGCGGTTCAAGTCCCAGTTGCCCCTCTAGTACTACACCACCAAAACGACAACAGAAGCAGAACTAGACAAGACCAAAACGACATCGGTAGATCAAGAAGAAGGAACCGCAGCAGTAATTTTTCTTCTAAGAATATTAATAATTTTAAAGTGGCACATTCCAGAGGCGACGACCTCTCCAATTATAAGCCCATGAGCTGGAAATGCAAGTGCGGGGACTTTCTTTTCAATCCCTGACCTCTTGATTTTGTTCATTATGTCCACGTTTTTTTTTTTCATATTTGTTTTTGAAAAACAGGGATATGTATATATATGTCTATCTATAAATATATGAGACTCTTTACTTAACTCTATGGATTCTATACTCTCTTTTTTTCTTAGTACCCTCTTTGTAGTATTTGGTATATATGATATTATTTTGGCTCTTGTATAGTTAGAATCTACTTTTCGTTTTTCTTTTTCTATTTCATAATTATTTTTTGTGAATTAATTGCCGTTGGAATATTACCTGTAAAATCTATTTTTTCATGGTACGAATGTGTATATTTATATATGTTGTATATCCTATATGTAGAAAGTAATAATAAGGAACATACCGTCCGTACGATATATCAGCAATTAAGAACAATGCTACTGATTTTAGTTCTTATATCTTTTACTACCAACTTATTAGTACATGAGTATAGGACTATAGGTTTAGTATAATCTGACATTAAATAAATTAATAGCTCTCACTTGTATTGTGATTTGTGAAATGGTAGTATAAGAACTCACATCCTAACTTACTCCAAACCAAAAAAATAAAATAAAAAAATAAAAAATCCTAACCCGTAGTTGATATTTCTTAAAAAATATTATAGGAGCCATGTAAAATCTTAAATTTTATAGGGTTAAAAATGTAATTTTTGATCAATGGGCAAATTTATAATTTTAAATTTTCAGGTATTTAATTAATTAATTCTGAAATGAATACGGCCACATTTGAGTCTAGGTACATTTAGAACAAAAGTGAAAAAGGAATTATAAAACGGGGACAAAAATATAATTAAGGAGGACTAAAGTGAAAGAATCTTTTTAAACATTATAGCCAGAATTTTTTTAAAAATTATGGCCAAAGTAGAATTTAAAAAAAAAAATTCGGTCCATTCAGGTAATAACATGTGTCTCACTACAACAGTTTTCAAAAATTACATATAAACCTTCATTTTTATTTTTTTCCGCAGAGGCCCTCCAAACACCACCCTCAATTACTGTTCACCTGAGAGCTCACTGCTAGCCTAACAGCCCGACAAACTGGCCCGTCGTGACCAGAGACGCTGACGATCAAGTACCAGCCAACCCCGCTGTGAACCGCCGCCTCTCGCTGGAGTTGGGAGCTCCCGAAATTTTTGCAACCGTGCCGGAAAATCGCTCGTCGTTTCTTCCTCCGACGTCTGTTCAGCTCGCCGTCACCGCCGTTCAACTCGTCTCGACGCTAGATTTTATTTCCAACTACCCACGCCTTCTAACTCAGCTCTGGTGAAAAGTTTTTTACTGTAACAATTTAATAATATTAAATTTTGTGGTATTTTTCTAATTATTTTAGAATTAAATTATTTTGCCCGAGAAAATTATACTACATGAAAGAGGAGATTGAAACATGAAATCTCATGATTTTAAAGTGTTGAAACAGTAACTGGAAGATCATTAATTATCAAACTATCTCAGAGTTTAGGTCGTGACAAAAATTGTGGTATCTGAACCAAAGATCTAACTACTGTAGACATAACACCATTATACTAGATTTAAATTGTTTTTATGACTATATGCATATAGTTTGGTTTATCATTTTAGACTTTCAAAAATGCCTCATAGGAGAGCTTTGAGGCGCCAACTTGGTGTCGAGTCCCCTCTAATTCCACAAGACTTCAACCAATTTTTCGAAGCAACGCATCATGCTTTCCTTGGGATGCAAGGTCCTAACCATCAACCTTAACCTCAACCATAGCAACCCGATCAAGCTGACCATCTTCAGAAGTTTGTGCACCTTCAGCCTAGACAGTATGATGGAATCCCAAACCCATTAGTTGCCAACGCATAGTTACGTGAGATAACATGACACTTTTGGACCCTTGGTACTCCTAGAGAGTTTTGGGATGTATTTGCTATATCTCATTTGACGAAAAATGCTATCTATTGATGGGAGACTATTGAGGTTATGCAAAATGTAGAAGCCATAACATAGGAAGAATTTGAAAGACTCTTCAAAGCACATTATGTAAATGATGATCAACGAGTTGAAATGGTAGGTCATTTTGAGAGACTTACTAAAGAGAATAGAACAGTGAACCAATACGTGATGAAGTTCACAGAATTGGCAAGCTTTGTCCTTAGCCCAGTGGTGAGTGACACTTACCAAATTGCAAAGTTTAAGAATAGTTTGAATCGAAACATCCACAACCGTATTACTATTCACTCGTTTGTCACGCTCTCTGAAGTAGTGTTAGCTGTCCAACGAGCTGAAACCGTAGAAAATGAGTAGGTGCAAGAAAGAATAAAAGTAATGATAAAAAAGTGAATAAGAAGAACTAAAGATAGTGGTCTGCCTAAAGTTCACCAAACAACGAAAGCTATACTAATAGTGGTTCATCAGGTAAAGGGAGGTTCAGTCCTTATACGTGTTATCACTATGGTCAGCAGGGCCATAAGAGGAATGAGTACCCAAAACGTCCGCAGAAATCCCCTCTTTCTCAGGGAGGACCACCTGGAAGTTATTCTGGTACAGCACCTCACCAGAACACTCAAGCTAAGTCTCAACCATCTCAGGGTATTTCCCAAGCTTTTTCATCTCCACTACTTTATCAGCACCAGTACTACCCCCAAGGTTACACTAACAATTTCCAGACTCCTCAAGCTTCAGGGAGTCAAGGAGGGCATGAATATAGTAGTAGTGGCCCAGGATTTAGCAGCGGCCGTCTTAGATAAGGAAGAGGTAATAAAGGAAAAGGAAAAATCACTAGCCAAGCTTATACAATTTCTAGAATTGATGGTACAAATGAACACACTAGTTGAGGTGTTGTTGACAGTATAGTTCTTATTTCACACTCTTGGACACGTGTTTTGTTTAATACTTGTGCATCTCATTCATTCATATCCTTGTTATTTGTTCAACTTTTAGAGTTAGAATTTTCTGAATTGGATTATGTCTTGACTTTGGGAACGCCTATGGGTGGAGTAGCTGATGTGTCTAGTGTATGTAAATCTTGTTGTATGGTGATTGATGGTAAAGAATTACTTACTCATTTAATTGTGTTGCCAATGAAACAATATGATATAATACTCAGTATAGATTAGTTATCTAAGTATCGAGCTATTTTCGATTATTATGATAAATGAGTGACTCTTTTTCTAGACAATGGACAATCCATAATATGTCAAGCTCAAATGAATTCATTGAAACCAAGTTCTATTCTGAAAGCCTGTTTGGGTGGTCGGAAGAAACTTGAGTGTTATGGGAACTTGTTTACCATTGATAGTGAGATGAGAACTAATAATCAATACCTATGGATACCGGTGGTGAGCGAATATCCAAAGCTATTTCCAGGGGTTTTACCAGGGCTACCACCAGATAGGGAGATCGAGTTCTGTATTGACCTTGTTCCTGAGGTTCAACCAGTTTTTATTCCAGCCTACTACATGGCTCATGGAGAGATGAATGAATTGAGAGAACAATTGGATGATTTGATATCCAAAGGTTTCATTCGGAGTAGTACTTCTCCTTGGGATACTCCTGTTTTGTTCGCCAAGAAAGCTAACGATATTTTAAGGCTTTGTGTGGACTATAGGAAGTTAAACTAGTTGACAGTAAAGAACAAGTATCTTTTACCAAGGATTGATGAGTTGTTTGATCAACTTAATGGTTCAAAATTATTCTCTAAGATTGACTTGAGATCAGGTTATCACCAGTTAAAGATAAGAGAAGAGGATATACCAAAAACAACATTCAGAACTCGTTACGGTCACTTTGAATTTCTGGTAATACCTTTTAGTTTGAGAATGCACCTACAGCTTTTATGGATCTCATAAATCAGATTTTCAGGCCGTACTTGGATCGTTTTGTGGTTGGTTCTATTGATAATATCCTAGTGTATTCCAAGACTCATGAAGATTATGCCAAACATTTGAGGATAGTACTTGGAGTTTTAAGAAGTCAACAATTATATGCCATGCGATCAAAATGTGACTTTTGGATGTTAGAAGTTAAATTCTTAGGGAATGTAAGGTATTTTAGTTGATCTCGCTAAAGTAGAAGCTGTTCTAAAGTGGAAAAGACTAGAGAATGTGACAGAGATACAAAGTTTCCTTGGTTTGGCAAGCTATTACTGTCGTTTTGTTTAGAATTTCTCAAGGGTTGTATTATTATTGACAAGGTTGGCCTGGAAAGATGTCAAGTTCGTTTGGGATAGTGATTTTGAAGAAGCTTTTAGGAAAATAAATCACAGTTTGACAATTACACATGTTCTTGAGAGTAACGAATCTTATGTGGTGTATACTAATGCTTCTAAGACGGGATTAGGATGTGTTCTGAAGTGAAATGGTCGAGTTTTAGTGTATGCTTCTCGTCATTTGAAACCACATGAGAGAAACTATCCTACCTATGATTTAGAACTTGCAGCAGTAATTTTCGCACTCAAAATTTAGAGGTGTTATTTATATGGTGTAAAATTCGAAATATTCTTTGATCACAAGAGTTTGAAATATCTCTTTACTCAATGTGATTTGAACCTGAGACAACGAAGATAGGTTGAATATATGGAAGACTATGACTTCGAGCTTCAGTACCATCCTAGCAAAGCCAATGTTGTAGCTGATGCCTTGAGTAGAAAACTTCATAGTATATTAGCTACACTTATTTTTCAAGATCGGAGGAACTCAGTGGCAATTGGTGATTTTAACTTGCAGTATTTCAAGTCTGGCAACGCTGCTTATCTCAGTAATGTTGTTGCCACACTTGCACTCCTTTAGACTATGCAGTAAAGTCAATGGCAAGACCAAGAATTGAGAGCGATCTGGAATCAAATTGAAAATAGTGAACAATTGGAAGGTTGAAGTACAAATAGACAAGGATTTGTGCTTTTCAGAGGAAAGCTAGTAGTGGCTAATGATCCTCATCTTAGAAAGACCATTCTCATTGAGGCTCATAAGTCCAAATTTACAGTACATCATGGTAGCACAAAGATGTATCATGATACGAAGAGACAATATTGGTGGAAAGGTATGAAATATGACATAGTTACTTTTGTGGCTAAGTGCATGACATATCAACAAATCAAAGCTGAACATCAGAGACCAGCTAGACTGCTACAGCCTTTACCCATACCAGAGTGGAAATAGGATAAGATCACAATAGACTTTGTGACACGAAGAAAAAACGACACAATTTGAGTGATTGTTGATTGTATGATGAAAACTGCTCATTTCATATCGATCAAGTCTGATTTTTTACTCAACAAGCTTAGTCATCTCTATTGACTATATTGTTCGATTGCATGGAGTGCCATCAAGCGTAGTATCTGATAGAGACCCAAGATTTACATCAAATTTCTAGAGAGTTTTGTAGAGAGCTTTGTGGACAGAACTAAATCTCAGTATTGCTCACCATCCTTAAACAGATGGCCAATTTGAGAGGATTATTCAAAGTCTAAAAGACATACTTTGCTTTTATATACTGGATTTTGGTGGAAGCTGGATGATTACCTGTCATTGATAGAGTTTACTTTCAACAACAACGACTAAATTAGTCTTGGTATAGCTCCATATAGGTATTATATGGGAAACCGTGTAGATCACCTTTGTGTTGGACTGATGCAGAAAAGCGTGTTACCCTTAAGCCAAAGCTGACACAAGAGACTACTAAGAAAATTAACAAGATTCGGAAAAGACTTAAAGTTATATAGAGTCATTAGAAAAGATATACAAACCCAAAAAGATGTGAAGTAGAGTTCGAAGTTAGTGATCAAGTATTCTTGAAAGTGACGCCAAGGCATGGAATCACTAGATTTGGACTTAAAGGCAAATTGGCTCCAAGATATATTAGACTATTTGAAATTATTGCTAGAATTGGACCCGTAACATATCACTTAGATTTGCCACCATAATTGGGCCGAGTGCATAATATTTTTCATGCCTCAATACTCAAAAAGTATGTGTCTAACCTATCACATGTTATGATGAATAACCAGTCCGAATACTGGGAAGAGAGCTCAAAGTGCTTTGAAATAGGGAGATACCACTTGTTAAGGTTATTTGCAATACCATAAGGAAGGCGAAGCCACTTGGGAGCTAGAAAGAGAAATGTATAAAAAATATCTTCATTTGTTTAATTTTCAACTTAAAGTTGTACTTTAACCCTTGTATTCGAATTTCGAAATGAAATTCTTTTAAGGGAGAGAGAATGTAAAATCCTAAATTTTATAAGAGTAAAAGTGTAATTTTTGGTCAATTGACTTGTAATTTTGAATTTTCAGGTATTTAATTAATTAAATTTGAAATGAATATGGACACATTTGAGTCTAGGTGCATTTGGGACAAAAGTGAAAAAGGAATTACAAACTGGGGACAAAAATATAACTAAGGAGGGACTAAAGTGAAAGAATCATTTTAGAAATTGTGGCCAAAGTCGAATTTCTGAAACTTTTTTTTTGCCCCAGTCAAGTAATGACATGTGTCTGACTACAACAGTTTCCAAAAATTGCATATAAACACCTATTTTTCTCCATCTTCTCCACTGAGGCCCTCCAAACACCACCCTCGGTTATTGTTCACCTGAGAGTAGCCCAACAGCCCGACGCACCGGCCTGCCATGACTAGGAGACACCAATGATCAAGTGCCAGCCAACCTTACCGTGAACCGCGGCGTCTCGTCGGAGCTGGGAGCTCCCGAAGTTTCTGCCAGCAAGCTGGAAAATCACCCGTCGTTTCTTCCTCCAACGTCCGATTAGCTCGCTGTCACTGCTGTTCAACTCGTCTTGATGCCAGAGACGAGCTTTCATTGCTGACCACTCATGACTTCTAACTCGGCTCCGGTGAGAAGTTGTCTTCTGTAGTAATTTAATAATATTAAATTTTGTGGTATTTTTCTAATTATTTCGGAATTGTACTATTTTGCCCGAGAAAATTATACCACGTGAACGAGGAGATTGAAACATGAAATCTCATGATTTTGAAGTGTTGAAACAGTAATTGAAAGATCGTTAATTATCAAATTGAAAAAGTGATATTTTTCTAATTATCTTCAAAACGTTGTATTTTTATAATTTTTAGATTTTTTAGCCTATTTAATGCTTGGGACCTCGAAACTGGGTTTTGACTTCGAATTTGGACTTAGCGAGGTCGGGAAATGAATTTTGATATAGAATATCACTATTTTCTAAAGTGACACGAAAATTGAGAAGATAGCTTGTGAATAGCACCGTTTTGCATGTCACAGGCCGATTCTGCATCGGAACTCGTTTTCGACAAATTTTATATCTAACCCAATATTTTTGGGTGTTCTAAATTTAGTAGTGATATCTGTTTCTCAATCTGAGACCCCATTTAGAAATTCGTTTTTTCAATTGAACATGTTGGGATTCGAGAATGACCGTTTGAATAATCAGCTGATTAACAGAAGACTTTTCTAGTGTCGTTAGCTCAGCATAATTACTATTTCGAGGGGATTCAATTTCATTTTTTTCTATTATTTTTCATTGAAATTGGAATTTATTTTGAAAAATAAAATTTCGTGATTTTATTAAATTAAATTATTTGAATAATTATTTTAATGAACTGTGAACTTGTGAAATATTGTGGACTTTTATAGATATTTTATATATGATTTTGTACTAGTTTTAAACTTAGGATTTGGTTAAACATTAGGAACTGTACTTTTGGATTTTTAAGTACAAAATAGATTTCTATTCAAAAATCAGAGTATGTCTAGAATGTTAAACTACTGTATGGTTGTTTGAGACTCCACACATTGCGCATTTTATATGATCATGTATGAGAGTCATCTTGGGCGTCACGTTGTTGTAGTAGACGGACTAGTACACCTGCCTTCGGTGAGAGCCCGTAAACTAGCGCGAGATTTATTTTCTGACTATCTCTACTCGGTATGTGTAGGCATTCGGTGCCCCTCCAGTTCGGTAGGATTAGACACACAGGTGTCCCTCTAGATTCTAGAGATAGATGTCAGGCAGAGAGCACTCAATACATGTGGTATAAGTTGTTCTAGTAGTGATGAGATGGTAAGAGCTCATGTGAGGTGTTGATTTATGTGATGTGCATTATGCTTGTTTTATTATGATTTTCAATATGTTTGACCTTGATACCTAGTTTGGTCTTTAGCATGACTTTCTATAATGGTTTTCTACTTATATTTTGAACTCTTAATATTTATAAAAATGTTTTCCAGTACTACTAACTATGCAGATGTTTTGAGAATTATAAAAAAACTTTCTCAAAAAAAGTGATTGAGTAACTGACTGAGCATTTTATGCTCATCTCCCTTACTTTCTACACATGTGGTGTCCACTACGGCATTGACGACCAACAAGTGGATTAAAAAGCAATCTTTTACTTGTAGTTCGTGACTTAGTAATGCTAGGAGTATGGATTTAAGACTTGTGTTTAAATCTTGTTAAATAAATGGATTATACTACTTTGAATATGCCTGTAAACTTTATATGATATACTAGCTTAATGTTAAGGCGTGAATGGTGATGCTTGATTCACTATTTGAATTTGATTTTTTCTAAATTATTCAGTCCATATTTATTGGTGACTATGAACTGTTGAAGAGACTCACTAGTTGGAATTCTAAATATTTTTATTTATCGTGTCGTTTTAAAAATTCAAATCTCTTAAAACTTTTTCTTTATAAATTAAGGAATTTCCAATTGTAACGAAATTCTCCTTCTACCACTACTCTGGAGTTTGGGTCGTGACAAACCATACATTGCGTATGCATATTTTTTTGTTCATTTTTCCTTTACATTCAATTAGAGGGGCTATAAAATATAAACTAACTATTCTGTAGTATATATTTTGATTTTTAAGTTAACATGTTAAAATATAATCAGACAAAATACAATTGGACAGGTAGAAGAAAAAAAGAAAGAAAAGAAAAAACCTCTCCATATGAAATTCTGAATCTTGGCGCTCTAAAATCATAATATTTATATTAAAAAGGAACAAAAGGATATATTCAATATTCATACGTATATATATACATATATTTTAATAAATATATATTCCAGATTAATTATATTTTTATATTTTATATTTTGATTTTTTGTTCGATTTATATTTTGTGTTTCAGTTATCATCAATATTAAACTTTAAATTTGAAATTTATAACAAATTTATAACCTTTTTGGATTAATCATCGACTATTGAGTTCACTAAAATGTCCTTTTTAAACTTTGAAGATATATATATATATATATATTACTATTTAATTTAAATTTAAAACTAATCAAAATAAATAGCTATAAAAGAACAAAATAAAAAAAATGAAAATACAAAAATCTACAAAAATTAAATACTGGTGATAAATTTTTGTTTATCAATTTTATATAAGTTTTAAATATATATTTAAATTTTTAAGAATGTTTTAGATAATATAATGATCAAAATTAGTATTTAACTAAGAGGGTGTATAAAATTATTACAAATTCTAAATCTAATAGTTCATATTAATAATAATCAATATATAAGATATAAATTAAATAAATAATTAAAATATGCGGTATAAAAATGTAATTATCCTTGTATTCAATTTACACGAGGATTTAGCTAACAAAGAATTTAAATATGCTCGAGCCAAAAAAGAAAAAGTAGTTAAGATATGCGTAGTTTTGGTTCTAATTTTTTTTGCTCTGGACTTTTGATTCTAAAGCATTGTTGTTTGTTTTCTTTTGGGTTAGATTTTTTCGTGCTTTCCCTTTCTTCTGTGGAATTTACTGATCTGGGTAGTGATGTTAGTCCTGATGGAAAGTGACGACATGGAGTAAGATAATAAGTGAATGAGATTATTTATTACACGTCAAATCAAAGAGAAAAGCAGTATATATATATATATAGAGAGAGAGAGAGAGAGTTTCCAGACTGTTCTGCTTTCGTATCTTACAAGATATGTGCAACAGCAATATATATCAACAGTTTACAGAAAGCCTGCCCTTATTTTAGACAGTGCCGACCTCGAAGGGATCAAAAAATTTAAAGGTTTAACACTGCCCCAAGTCCTAACATGATACCAAAACCTTTTTTTTTTTTAACCTCTCAAACGATGGTAAATGATGATAAAATTTTATGTTGTCAATGTTCAATAACCCTAAACTAAAGTTAGGTATCTCCAATGCACACGATAAATCTTTTGCTAGTATTAAATTTTAGCATTTAGTTAAAAAGATAGCCCTTAAGATTTTCTCCGATGCATTATGTTAAAAAATAACGTGTTAATGCTAAATTTAGCATGATATGTAATTTAGTATATATTTTTTAAATTTTACTCCAATATATATATATACTAAAAAAATATTATTTTATATTTTAAATATTAACTTCATATATAAAATAATTTTTTTCTATTATATATTTTTATTATTTTATTATTTAGTTACTAATCATAAAAATTAATTTTATCTATCAATTTAGAATTACTTATATTCTATCTACAAATTAGTCAACACAAATAAATAAATAAATAAATATTTTCCTATTAATTATAATTGATTATAATTTAGTAATGATAAATTTATAAATAAAATTTAATGAAAAAGATAAATACATATATTAAATTTTAAAAATATTGTGAAACACATGAATATTTTATGTATAAAATAGTGGCAATGTTGTAAATAATAGCATATGCTAAAATTTAGCATATGTTATACTTTAGGCTATATTTGACACAATAAATAGCACATGCTAAAAACTATGCTAAATATAGCACATTATTTTTTACCAAAATGTTAAAATTTAGCGTTAGCATGACATTTAGCATGTCTGTTAGAGATGCTAAGACCATCTCCAATGCAGTCATGCTAAAAAAGATGTATTAAATTTAAATTTAGCCTGATATGTTAAATTCTACACACATTTTTTATATTTTACTTGAATGTATATATGTTTAAAAAAATGCTATTTTGTATTTAAGTATTTTTTTTCATTTACAAAATACATATTTTCTAATACAAAATTTTCTTATTTTGTCGTCCAATTGTTAATCATAAAAACTCTATTACACTCATAAAGTGTTTGAATAATATTCTTTATTTTATAAAATATGTGAGCAACAAAGTAGTAGATAAGAGTTCTAATTTATAGAAACTCAGTGAAGATAAAATTGTAAATAAAATTTAGATTAAAAAAAAAAGAGTATCAACTTTGGCCACATCGTGAAATGTGTACATATTTTAGATTTCAAAATAATAGTGATACTGTAAATTTTAACCATACTATAATGCAAAAATCGTAAATTCAAATAAATGCTAGTGGCAAGATTGTAAATTTAAATACAATCTACAATGGTAATATTATAAATTCACACATACTAAAATTTGACATATGCTATTCTTGATGTTATATTTAATACATGCTAAAAATTATATCAAATATGGCATATCATTGGGGATGCATTTTTTGAGCAATGCAAAAAAGTATGTTAAATATAACATTGGCATGACTTATAGCACTTTCATTGGAGATGCTCTAATGATGTGTTATATTTAGTCTAGTTTTACTATAAATTATTTATTATGCCAAATACACCACAAAGAATAGCGCATACTAAATTTTAACATATAATGTTATTTACAATATTGTCACTATTTTAAATATAAAATATTTATATATTTTACAATAAGGTTAAATGTAAAAAAATACTTTGAGATTTGAGTATTTTATAATTTAAATCCTAAAATTTGGACTTTGCAAAATAATACACTGAGATTAAAAATTTCTGAATATTAATATCATGAATTGACTTTTTGACCAATTTTAGTAATGAAAAAAAATAATATGTTATATTAAAACTGAATTAGTCCTTATTATTCTACTTAATTTTGAAGATATTATTTTCTTTTACGAGTTAAAGTTATTCAAAATGTCAACATAGGGTATTAATTTTTAAAAATTTTTAGTTTCAGTATTATTTTGCATCATCCAAATTTTAGGATTTAAATTGCAAAACACTCAAATCTCAGATATTTTTTTTTACAGTTTAACTTTTTACAATATTATCAAAATTCAATGTATTCATATATATTTTTTCATTAAATTTTATTTACAAATTTATCTTTACTAAATACATTCATTTAGAATTAATAGGAGAATAATTTTTTTTATGGATAATACCCTATTTTTGTTTTTCCTAGTTTCTTAATTTCTCTGTGGTCATATTTAAATGTATGGTTATTATTCGTTCATCAGGTTAGTGTCATCGTCTTGTCCTGAAACACTTCTTACACGAACATGCTAAAAAAGGCAAGCTTACGTTTAAAAAAAAAATGAATCGGGCATATTTGGCTTATTTATTTCCAGAAAAGTTATTATTTAAAAAAAGAAGTAAACTACGTATAGTATTTTCTTGTTGAAAATGACGAAACCATATTTAATACATATTATTATAGCACCAAATCAAACAAAATCTAAGAGCAGCTGGTGTAACATTAAACGGTTCCAACTTAATGGTACTACTATTATAGCACTGATTGCAAAAGAGAAAAATTCAAGATTCCATGCATCATCATTGCGTGGTTTCTCATTCTTTCATTCATTCATTACACTGATTGCCATTTGATATGATTATTTAATCTGCAGCACTTACTTGTATTAAAAATTCTAGCAAGCAAAAGTGGTTAGGAAAATTTACTAGTATAGTTGACACTTGAAATAATAATAACAAAAAAAGGTCCTTTCTACAAATTTTTTTTAAGCAAGGGTGTAAACTGTAGAGTAACAATCACAAGTTTCCGATACCAGTGCCTAGGTTATCTTTCATTGAGTAACAATCACAAGTCTCCTTTTTTCTTCAAATTTTACCTTATTCTATACCAGACAAGGACGAGTACTGATCAGTCTGAGGCCTTTACTGTCTATTGAGGTGGGTACCGATTAAGTTGGGCGCCTAACAAGCCTATTCGTGAATATATTCCCCCCAACCATTTTTTTAGACAAAAGTAGCATAACCAGTTTTTATTTCGGACTTTGATAGCGTAATGGATCACTTGATATTTTTTTTAACGAATTCTAGCCTAGGAAGAGACGCAATACTTTATAAATATTTATAATAATAATAATAATTATGATTTTATTATTATTTCTTTTAAGAAGGCTCCTTCCCAAAACCCCAACAACTTTTTATTTGCTACGGTACAGTCCTACAGCCCATGGCCAAGCCATACTACATTATCAACCGTCTTCACAGTTGCTGTGATGTAGGATTCATTTAAGAGGAAACGGCCTTTGCCTTTACGCTTTAACTTGTTCGTGTACCAGCTATAATAACAATAATGATACGCACTAGAGCCTGCTAGCATCAACTTCTTCAAGAAGCACGGGGATCTAGTTAAGCGTTACACTAGAGGAATCAGAGACCTTTTATTATCAGTAAAAAGCGAATGCTTGAATTTCATTGTTGAAGTTCATAATTCAGTTGAAACATTACACTACAGGAATCAGTTTGTGAAACAGTCAGACCTAGAAAACAAAATAACATTGGATTATAATACTTCATGAGCCACACACCAAACCAAATTCGACCAAGTATGGACTAATACCATAGTTAATGAGGCGCAGCATACATCTGGCTTGAATCATACTGAGCATAACCAGGCTGAGGTGATAACGTTTTTCCGTAACCAACTGAAGTACTTGGTTGAACACCATATGCACCAGATTGTTGGACTGTCTGATCATAACTTTGCTGAGTTTGTGCAGGTTGAGTGGCATAACCTGCCTGTGTGGTTGTTGGTGCGCCATAAGCTGATGCAGGTGCAGCAGTCCCGTATCCAGGATCTTGATGCCCTTGATACCCATAACCTGCCGAGTTTGGAGCTGACTGCTCAGAATAACCTTGCTGCGAGGTAGGGTACTGCCCATACCCTGCAGTAGGAGCAACTTGTACATAGGCAGCAGATTGCTGCGAACCCGACTGGCCATAACTTGCAACTGGCTGGCCCCCTTGCTGTGGATAACCCGAGCCAGATGCAGGTTGTGGCTGGCTATAGCCGTCAGCAGCTGGAGCAGACCCGTAAGAGGGATATGCCTGCTGGGTCTGTCCACTGGAAGCATATGGATATGGCTGTTGGGGTGGCACACTCTGACCATATGATTGGGCTGGGGCAGAACCTTGATAAGGCACTTCACCAGGCTGACTAGGCCTGGGAGGGCCATAGGATTGGGGGGCTGGTCCCTGGGATGGCACGCCATATGATGGTTTCCCATACTGCTGTTGCTGACCATAACCTGTCGGTGCACCACTGTGTGGATAGACTTGCTGAGAACTCCCGTAGGGATGCTGTGTTGGAGCATGATCATCGTACCCATGACCATAGCTTTGTTGAGGATGGGCTGACTGAGAGTAAGGCGCCGGTTGCCCATAATCTGGACCATGTGGCTGTCCGTAATTGTAATTTGCTTGGGATTGTGGCAGCCCCATTGCAGCATTTGGAGATGGGCCAGGAGCATGTAGAGGAATTGAAGCAGAATGTGGGGCAGACCCTGGTGCAGTATCTGATAAATGGCCCTTTTGTCCACTGTAGTAGTCATAACCGCCACCATGCCCCTGCATACTAGGTGGCGGTCTTTGCTCCCAACCAGAACTGTACCCACTTCTAGGGCCCATTTGTTGAGAATAGCCTCCATATGAAGGTGGATAATGTGGATTGTGAGATTGATATGGCCCTCGCTGCTGATAATCATACGAGGTCGGGTGGGCCATATGAGGACCTCGAGGACCCCATTGAGGTCCAGGGGGACCACGGGGTCGATAGCCCTGTTGGTTAAAACCACTCGAGAGAGATGATGGCCTCACAGTCTATTCAAAATCAAATTTAAAAAAAAAAAAGCAAAATAGTCACATAATATGAACTTTTTCATAGTTAAATAAATAAAAATCAAATGGCAAAAGAGGAATGTTGAAATCAATGTTTAAATTGGGTGACCACATCTTGTGTTAAGAATTTTGAGGGTTTCTCCTCCAAATCATCATATATTGAAATAGGACGCAGAACAATTGTAACTTTCACACAAGAAGCCATGTTAAATTACCATATACCAGCCCTAATAGATACAAAGAAAGTAAAGAAATAATATCTAAAATACATAAAAAAAAAATTCAACGTGCAGAAACATCACCAAACAGCAAACTTTAGAATTTACACCTCTACAATTAAATCCATGAGAAACTGGTCTCGTCTTTCAAGATGTTTCCCTTCTCAAGCAACAATTTCACGGAATAAAGCTTTATATCAAACCTAATCTTCATCATGTTTTCAATCCATCTACTATCCAGAGACTAAATTCACTCAACCATTGATTTCCAAGATACCATATCGAGCAACTTAGATGGGCAAAATTATCACAGACAAACATTTAGAGGTTTCTATAATCCTCCACATAATCTGAAAAGAGGCTGAAGCGATACCATTAGTACTAGTTTCACTGTGAAGTTTGACATTCCACAAAAATGAAACATAAAGGATTTATATTCGAAATGAAAGAAAAACCAGAATAATCTTGCAACAAGGCACATTCAGAATCTGCCATAAAGATTTTCCAAAGCTTAATGGTAGCGACCAAAATTTCTCATTCACGATCACTAATTGGGATAATACATTGAGCAATAACCGAGCAACTGAAGAAACACAACCAAAGACGATGATTAAGACTATCCAAGAAAGAAAGCATGATAATTCAGGAACCTAGACTCAGATTTTCCACGTAAAACTTACATATCAAGTAATCCTAGATGCTTCGGCTCAGCATCATACAAAATTTCCAAATACTGACCCCATTCATATTTTCAATATATTTTCTTTAACGGGATTCCAGACACATTTCATGCACAAATCTTGGGAGTTCTTATCAGCTCTACGGTTAATATATAGTCTTACTGAATTACGATTTTTAACTTTCAGGTCTCAAAGCAGTCTTACCAACTATTAACATCCTGCAATCGCGAGATTAAATGCCAGATACCTTTCTTCAGAGGACCAGAGTGAAGAGAGGTTGTCTATTGCTACACCAACAAAGCAAAGCTGGCCCCATGGAAAAGGCAATAGCCCAATCTGCAGTTTTAAAGCCATCCAATTCGAAATTGGCACCTTAAACATAAAAAAATCATGGAAACCGACATCTTGGATTGAATATATTATCTTCCTAACAGCATTCAAGAGACCTTGGCATGGATGTATCATCAATATTACACTCTCATATGTTTAGAGAAACAAGCTCCATCTCCCACGGTATAATTATGAAACAAATCTTCCTCAAATTGGAGGGGTGACAAAGGAGAAAATGACAGTATTTCAAAGCAAATCATTTCATGACCATATAAACTGCTTTCCAAATGTAAATCATACAGAAGTGCTGCTCAACCAAACCAGTATAGGGATTTCTTCAAAGCAAGAACGGGCATTATTGGATCTAATTAACAAAATATATGGCCGCTGAACACTACACTTCACAATAATTTTCTACGGATATCTGACTTTAGGAAGAGTCTAAGCAAGATTAGAATGCTCTTTACATGTATTTGTAGCCCAGAAAAAAATAAAATATCCTCCTACCAACTATCAAATCTATAATCAAATATCCTAAAGACACCATATCAGTAAAGTAGCAGGTATCCGGATATCAACATGTTGCTATATCATAAGAATATTAAAATCATTAACACCAAAAAGTCACTATAATGACATCAACATGAGAATCATTATTCTGTAATTTCACATGATGCACATGTGGAGAAAAAGATATTATACACAAGTGACAAACAGGAGCAGAATATAAATCACTAGACAGGTGTTTGGCAATTCATGTATTATATGGGGGTGAAGGAACACATAATTAGATACATAGAACTTCATCAGTAACAATACAACAATGAGGTAAATTATGTGAGGCTTTCTAATAATCCCCAAGTACATGTTGAACATTACGAACCCAAAGTTATTGTTCTTGTTTTTCAATTAGAAGAGCATATACAATAATATCATACTGGAAAAGCATATCAATATAAGAATAATAACCAGAATAAAGCAACAACAGTGCAGACACCAACTAACAATTTTGTTGAGAAAAGATCATAAGGTCAATAGTTAACCTGATTCATAACATCCTTTATCATTTCTCTAGCAATTTCAATTTGCCTTTTGTCACCCGTCACACGAACAGTCCTTTCCTTAGACTCATCCCCGTCTGGAAGATGTTGGGGTATCAACTAAAAAGGGGAAAAACAAGGTCAATATACAAGATTAAATAGGAAAAATATCCTTCCCAAATTCCAGGCAAGGCATACAATATCAACTACCTGGATGCGTGCCCCTGATCTAGTCTGCAGACCTTTAATAGTCTCCCCACCTCTGCCTATGATTAAACCAACCTGACCCAGAAACTTGAAGCTTTAGTAAAGCAACACTGACAAAACACACTCAGAAACAAACATTATAGCACATTGAACCTTCTCATTGGGAACTTGTATCTGAATTTGTTCTGTGGCTGAAGCAGCCTGTGAATTAGCAAGGCCTCTTGCTACAAGGGAAGGAGAACCCCCAGCATCAGCCTGTAAAAAAATACAACGATTGAGAATATATACCAAACAAAAAATAGTAAAACTTAAATTGGGGAATTACACGGAAGCTGGTAGAGTGGAAGAAAGGGAGACCAAGCTGGATTTAGAACAGAGGAAGAATAACGAACCTCTGCAATTACAGCACTGATAAGCTTCTCAGCCTTATTTATGTTGCCCAAAGTTCCAATGATCTCCACAGGCCTTGTTGTGGAATATGGATCTGCATCTACATCTCTTGTAATTTGAATTTTTGCTCCTGAATTGTATTGGAGGTACCTAATAGTATCCCCAGCTTTTCCAATAAGAACCCCAACCTGCAAGAATAATTTTATGACATATCAATAAACAACAACACTCTTACCACAAAAGCTGCCAAGAAAATGACAAACAAGAACATGGATATCCACAGGTGACTGTTAAGGTTTCTTCTATCCTCAGCAGTTTCTTGCTTGTATACAACGATCTATTTCAGATTACAACAGTAGTTCATGCAGCAACGTGTATTATCATAATGAACATCAATGACTAACTTTCCAGTGCAACATAAAAGTCCTCACATTCCTTATGTCATCAAATAAAACCACCTATAATTCGAGCATAGTAACAACTCTTCTCTGTCATTGTGGAAGTTATTTTGAAGGCATATTTACTAATCTGTAATAAAAAGAAACATAAAAGGAAAGCATTTGGAAAGGAACGAGAAGGAATAAAGCATTCAGTTATCCCTTCCCAATTTCACTAACTATACGAGAGCATTAAAACTTGTGTCATGAATGTAAAAGTAAATGCACAAACGGATGGGAAAGGAAAACACCTCCATTAGTTTCCATTTCCAATACCATTTGGTAAACATGGTCTAAAATATAATCACCACTGCCCTGATCACTAATTTATAGTTATCACAGCATCATCTACAAGCTTGCAAGAGCCTTTAATAAGAAAGCTAGTTTGTCGAATACAATGAACAATGCACAACCTAAGCATTCAAGTGATGAAACTAGGCAGCAAGAAAGCAAACCTTATTATTAGGAACCTCCATCCTGCGTGTAATTGTCTCATTGTCCGAATTGAGTCGCTGTTGCTCCTTAGAAGAATCGTCTCCCTGCTGCTGATGATCCTTTGACGAGGGTTCTTGAGTCTCCTCTTTAGAGGGTTCCTCGGCTCCATCCACATTCTGACTAGACAGCTGTTGACCGTCCGCAGATGGCTTCTCGACGCTTTCTTCTTCGGTAGCTTCCTCAGATGGAGGTTGAGCTTCCTCCGGGCGACCACTCCCCGAAATCGGCTGATCATCAACCTCCTTTGCAGGTTCATCTACCTTCTCCTCCTCTTGATGCCCATTTTCACTAGCTGCCACAATCAAATTAGAAGTGTTCCCAATCAATTTCTCATCTAGTAGTAGTAGAATTAGAAAAAGGAAAATATCCCATTAACTAAATAGAGCAACGCGTTTGTACCACCCACTAGTTGGTATAAACAATACTACGAAATGGGTATCTTACAAAATCATATAAAAAAACCCTAGAACAAGAACAAGAAAAAAGAATGTAGCAGACAAGTACCACCATACCTGAAACATCAGGTTTGTCATCAAGTCGAGGCCGCTTCGGCTCGGCTTCGTCGCCATCGGCTTGACCGGCCTCGTCGAGCTCGGCATTCGAGTCCGGCAACTCGTCGGAGGTCGGCTCAGGCTGTCCTGGGGCCTGGGGTTCCAAATCTTCGAGCTTCCTCTTGTGTTCCAATGGCGCAGGGCTGGTCCCAGCCGCTGCAACTTCCTCCACCGCCATGGGCAACGCTGGCTAAGCAATATCCCCAAAACCCTACCCTAAGAAGACACCAAGAAGAAGATAAAGTGTCTGTGACACAGGGTTCGAGTTAGAGAGAGAGAGAGACAGAGAGAGAATACGGATTGGGCGAGTGAAGGAGATGTAACGCAATTTATATATAGAGCTGTGCGGCCCCATCAGATATTTTTTCTTGGTTGTGTGACCGATCTTTTTAGGGTTGTAGCTGGGCCGATTTGGGCTTTGATGGGCCAATGGGTCCTCTGATAGTAGGAGTTTGAGATCTGGCTTCGGAAAAAGTTCATGAATACCCTTTTCAAAACCATATTTCCATAGATACCCCTTTTATTTTTATTTCATGAATATCATTTTTATATCCATTTTGTTATAAATATAGACCACCACTGTTTAACATATGACATATATACCATGGTATACATTTTATACATCAAGTGTATATCGTGGTACATATTTCGTAAATAAACATTATACTAAAAATTAGCACATATTTCAAAACATATAACACGTGTCAAATTTATAAGGAAATATATAAATCATAGTAAATATTTACATTGTAAAAATATGTCGTTCATATTTTACATATGAGATATGTATCGCATAGGTAAAAATTTATATTGTAAATGTATATTACTCATATTTTGCATGGGAAATGTGTACCATAAAAATGAGTATTTTTGAAATAAAATTAAAAACAATTATTTATGAAAATAAGTTATAAAAATAGGTACTTGGTGTAAATTTCTTTATGTTCACATCTCTTTTAGAGTATTTATAAGAAATGACCTTTTTCATATCAATTTGAAACATAGCCATTTTTTACACCTATTTTAATAAATGATTGTTTTATAATTTTATATTGTTAAATGACCATTTTTTGGTTGATCTATTTTTCTATAAAGTAAATCAATTTTTAATAAAATAAATCATATAATTTAGTTTTTAAAAAAATAAATCAATATATTTTGATAGGGGACAGATGTTGTCTCCTTGAGGGAACTGGTCCATCCACGTTTTAATCAACATATGTCACATTTGTCTAATGCTATGTTAGTTAAAACATGACATATGTTGACCAAATCATATACGGAATCGGTTCCCTTAAAGGGATTACATCTATGCTCTATTTTGATATACTAAATATAAAAAATGATCATTTTTAAATAATTTTTAAAATTTAGTCATTTTTAATAGTGTTTAAAAAAGACCATTCTGTAAACTATGATTCAAAATTTGGTCATTTGACTAAAAAGTCCTATGCTTTACGGCTTTTCGGACAGGGAATGAAAAGGCCTAACATTGGCCAATAGACACTGTGATAAAGGGGATTGGGTTTTATTAAGTTTTACATACAAAGAGATAAAAATTAGAGAAAGAGTAATTGTCACATTTGGCCCCTCAGACTATTTAAGTTGTGATTATTTAGCTCCTGAAATTTCAATTTTGACCATTTAGACCTCGAATTTTCTATTTCTTGGCTAAAGTGCCAAAATTAGTGATGGACATGAAATTCTTAAAGGCGGTAAAATGGGCGGGGCGGGCTTTGTGGAGGAATAGGCCAGGATAGGTTTGTCTAAATAAACAGGCCTTGTTTCCTTTTTTTAATTAAAAATTTAAAATATATTTAAAGAATTCAAGAATTAAAAAAAAGGCAAATATATACGTATGTAATAAAATTTTTATCACAAATAATAACTTTTATAAAAATTAAGTTGATGAAAAAATAGTAAAAAACAATTAAATTTGAAAAATGAAAATTTCAATTTTATTGATAAAATTTTTTACTACCTTATTAAAAGCCTTACTAAGAAAAACTCATTGGGGCAAAACTTTAGCAAGGGAAAAAGAATGCAGTCTTAATTATTATTTATAACTGAAATTATTAAAAAGAAAACTAGGACATCATCATCAATCATGATTCATCATCATTTATGTAAAAGTTATTAAAATTTTCGACCAATTCTTCATTGTAAATAGTATATTAATTTTGTTTTGCAACTTGTTCCTAATATTTAATACATTTTAGTACTTTAACCATTTTAAGAGTCAACAAAATCTTTCGATTATCTACTATTCTTCTAGTAGTACTAAAAGTAGACTCTGAAAAAATCGTAGATACTAAAATAATTAAGATATCACGTGCTAATTATGCAAATATCGAAAATCTTGCTTGATGCCCTTGCCATCATTCCGAAATTTTGAAGTTTTCATCTTCGCAGTCAATGTTGAAATATACGCAAAAAATCATCGAATTCAAATAGAAATTTTAATTATCGAAATCATATTAGGATTTAAATGAAAAAGAAATGAAATGTATGCGAAAATAAATCGAAATTAAAATTCTACAACACTAATCATATAATCATATATATGAATTACGTCAAAATATCATCGGAAATCCATCTAAAATGAAATGAATAACATCAAAAGTATAACGAGAACAACTCGAAATATAATCGAGTTCATACAACCATATTATGTTCATTTGGTACAACCATTTTTTCATCTTATCACCATCAAATCACATCGAAATATGTGCAAAATTTAACAAATCATTTTTATTACCTTTCTCTTAGGATCATTTTATCTGGTGGAAATGGTACTCCAAATTTGGTGACGGCGACTAAGGTGACCAATGAGCTGCAATTTCGTCTTCTTCGATTTTCAAAACATCGAGCCTTTCTTTTCTTGGCTTTTTGAAATGTTAGGTTCTCATCTTCTTCAGTTGTACTGAGATTTTCACTGAGCTTGAGTGAGAAAAGTTGCCGATAAAGCGTTTGAACGAGATTTTAGTTAAGTTTTCACTGAGAAATTATACAGACGTGTAGGGAGCTACTACGATAGGATACAGACGGCCACAGAGGAAACAATGAGCTAAAGGGAATGAGAGATTAAACTTAAATGCATATTTTCTCTTAGGTGGCGTTTGATTGCTGAACAAAAATATAAAAAGAATAAGAATAATAATCAGAATGGAAGAAGAGTATGAATGAAATAGAAAAGAAAATAGAATAAGTTATTTGGTCGACATATTGGAATCACTATTTGAACGAGGATTACTATATTTGGTTTATTATGGAATAAAATGAAATTAATATTATATAGATGAAAATATCCTTACTATTAGAAATTTGGTACAAAAATTAATTAATTTATTTATTTATGTATTTTTTTGCATTAGAATTTTTTAAAAAAAAAATAAAAATTTTAAGACAAATATATCATTTCTATTTTTTATAATTATAAATTGTAGTAAAAATTATATATTTATATGGAGTATATGAGTCTGAAGTAATACTACCCGGTTAATAATATAGCATAACAGTACATTGGATATTATACAATTTATTAAGATTTATTTCTTCATGAAGTTGTATTTGAGACTACATGATTTCAGAAAATAACACATCAAACTATATATAGTTTGATGTGTTATATATGATTTTATATAGTTTGACGTGTTATATAGGATTTCAGAAAAATAACACATCAATAATACAGTTAATGTGCTATTTTAAATCCTGTAATAGTATTTTGCGAATTTTATAATTATTTAAAATAAAATTATTTTTTATTTTATGAGAAATTAATATTTTTGTATAATTATTCGTACAACATAATTATACATACTTGATATAACCCATTTAGGTGAAGGTAATTTAAGTCACTTGAATTGTGAGTTGGAATGGAAAACATTTTCAACCTATTTAATTTAAGAAAGGCTTTTCAATTATGCAACTAAATTATAATTACTAATAGAAAGGACTTTATTCTCTACGAGATCAAACAACACAAGTAGAATACTGCAAGAGCAACAACAGTGGCACAATATATTGAGAAGATGGTTGTAGAAGGTGGGATATAACTGGTTTACCTTGCGTGCATACTATTACATGCATCGATACTAGAGGATTGAAGATGGTTGACTTTAAGAATGATTGTTATAAGAAGATAATTTATGAAAAGGCTTATAATGAGGTTATAGCCCTTATGAATGGCCCTGCAGTGGAGGAAAACTGAGCATATACCTATTCAAGTACTTAAAAGAGAAACCAACCTGGTAGGCCTAAAAAAAGAGGTGCAAGGAACAATAGAGAAGTAAAATAGTCAAGTTGACAAAAGGTTATATAGTGCTGAAATTGTGGTATGTCAAATGAATACGCACACATTACATTTTGAGTGGGAACCATCTTTCTACCGCGATATGGAATTTGCTCAACTAGAACATGAGCTGAAACATGTGTCCCATTAATAACTCCAACGCAATTCTAAAAAAAAAAAAAGTAAAATAAACAAATTTATATCAAATATTGAAGAAGTAATTAACAAAAATAAAAATATAGTTAAAGTATAGTACCTTAAAAATGGATAATATCTTCGATTGAATCGAAGGAAGAGTAATAATTTCGTTAGGGAAACAACATATTTCTTTCAAATTTTTCTTAAAGTAATAAGATGTGGTAGAGGTGGAGTGTTAAAATCATTAGCTACCATCCATACGATGTCTCTCATTATGGCCAATAATAAACAAAAATATTGCAACTTATTTTTCTACCGAAAGATATCTTGAATTCTTTAGTAATTGTTTGTCTTTTAACGCGGTACAAAATTGTTTGAAAACATCTGTATTCATTCTATAGGAATCATAACACCTACTCCAATGACCATGCAAAATTTCCATTACACATTCATGCTCTTAAAGTACTAAATTTCTGTAAGGTTGCTTAGACGGATACAAGTCATGATACTCCTCACAAGCAACAAATAACAAAACCTCACCAAACTCATCATCAGAATCATCGAGGAGCACATCAATCTTATTGGAGTGTACAACATTTAAGGACATTATTATATCCTGGTAAAAAAATTTAACAAATTTCACATTCAACATAAAAATAATATATAGACAAAAGCAACAATAATCATCTCAAAAGTAGTAGATGTAAAGTAGTCATTGAGAACATCCAAATAAAACCAAAACATAATGAAGTCAATTAGTCGTACAATAATCCCAAAATACTTAAAGTTAATAACTAACACCTAAGCTCAGATTCAACAATCTTTTCATTTCAAATTCAACAACTAATCTTTTCTTTTATGTACAGGTATATTTAGAAATAATGCTCTAGACACCTCATTCTCAAACTTATCAATAGCTTTAGTGTTTACTTCTCTACTAATTATTTCAATTTCATCTAGTGCTTTAACACTTTCATCTATTAGGTGATGAGATGAAGATATTGTCATTGATCTCTCCAAAAGTTCTATCTTTCTCTTTGCATTTTCATTGAATATCTCTAGTGTACAAGCCGAAACTGATGAGAAATTTCCTCTTTTTCCATTTCAAGGGTTAGAACTTGTAGCTGATTTGGTTCTTTTGTAACCATCCTCATCCAAACTACTTTCTTGATTCCCGTTAGCATTTTTGGATATGCATCATCATTGTTATAGTGGTGCTCCTATTTCCCTTGATAACCCCTTCTTCCACAAGATCAATAAAAATTTCTTCCTGTCTTTGAGTCCATATAGATGCCTCGTCATTATTATCAATCTTATATTTGCCATCTATATAAAACCTAAGAATTAATAGTATTTCATAATAATAATATGCAAACAAATAATAATACAAGCAGCCTTGGACTTAAGTGAAAAAGGTTAGTCAAAATCAACCAAAAATGTGTTGATTAAATGCACACGTTCTAAATATAGCATTCCACTTATATTTTTAACCTACAAATAGACTATATTCTATTAACAAATTATGTAATAAAAGAATTCTCCATTTCATAAAATCTAAGAAAGCATCAATGAAAGTATAATATGAATTATGGCACATATTTGATTGATTAATTGAAAATAATTACTACCATATATGTTCAAAAAACATTAATGCACTTAGTCTTCTATACGTGAGAAAATAAAGTTCTCTAGTCTAATTCTTCAATAGAGACAAATGATATACATTCCAACTAGTAGCCTTACAAACTTATTTACTAAGCTAGGAGTCTCTAATAACCAACTTTATTTAATAAGCCTACACTACTTGTATTCTTCTCATGATCAACAGACAAAATAAGAGTATGGGCCTTAAGATCCTCACAAATTACTATTGAGATAAACCAAAGTTATTTTTTTGGTAAAGAAGTAAAAACCCAACTTACTATAGGAATTTTACTTTATGTATTGTGGGCAACAAATTTTATTAGAAGTAATATAAGAACCCAAAAAATGACAAGGAAACAAACACACACCAAATGAAAATATATAACAAGTGCTGAACTAAAAACAGAGTATCTGCTTCTACTATATATAGAGTTCTTTTTAAGGGACTCCGGCTGTCATTCATATTAAAAAATAAAAATAAAAACAAAAACCAATAGACAGAGAAGAAAGCGAGGGATTAATCTATATGGAACCATACAGAATCAGTATATTAGTCTACATATTTATAGTTTGTACTAGCCCTTTGATTTATAAGTACTACTCCTGGAATTGCATAAAGGGCCAAAGTGTATATGAGTCGTATAGTATATACATATATATTAGTTTAACAACCAAATCAAAAGGAGACGGAAAGAATCTTCTTTTCGAGGAAGTTGCATATAGACATGGACAAAAGAAAAAATTCGTCTAGTAATTATATATTTGATTTTCCTTGAGAGACTGAAAATATAACCGATTGGCATATGTTTGTAAAGTTATCAGGGGACTGAACAACCAAGGGAGGCTTATGCAATATCTAACTCTGCCAAATATTATATCATATATATATATATATATACATTTATACTATTCTCTATATTTATGTTAGGCCGCCAGACAAAACTTGTATCCATGCTTGAATCCAGATTAGCCATGTTGCCAAATCTCCCGTGACAACTATTTTTAAGATATGAGTCCAATAAGCAATCGTTTTGTCCATGCTTGAAATCAATAAGCGCTCAAAATGCGACTCAATTCAATGCCAGACACCACAAACACTCAAAGTGAAAGCAAATCCCATTATCAAAAGCATCAAACATAGATTGAGAAATAATAATAAAAAAAAGCACATTCTTGTGCAATCAAGTTCACATAAAAAGAACCCTGAACACCCTTTTCTATAAAAAAGGCTTGAAAATAAAAAAACTAACAAAAAAATTATCATTTATTGCTATGAACACCAAACAAGCAAAGAGCAAGAACAAAGAACATGCTAAATTTTTATACAAAACACATCTCCTATAACTAAATCAAACTCATTTTAATGCCCATTTATAGGCAAAAATATATAATAATATCCAAATAAAAGAAAAATTGAAGATAAATATTCATACCCTTTTAGCCGAAAACCCCAGAAATTAGAAATAAGATCTGGCCTTTCCCTTTCTTGAACAAATCCAATGGCCTTTAACTGGAGGAATAGAAAAATGATCAACATTAGAGAAAAATTTTCATATTAAGAGAGAGACTAGATCTACTCCTTCTAATGGAGATTTACCTTATCAAAGTGAAAATGGAGCTAAGCTAGAGCAATTGACCAAAGAAATGGAGGTTAGAGAGAGAGAGAGAAGCTATGGAGATGGAGGAGAGAGAGAGAGGTGCCATGGGTGTCTGGATATGGAGGAGAGAGAGCTCTGGATTTGCGTTTGAGAGAGAAAAGAGGAAAAGGAAAAAGTGTTTAAAAAACTTTTAAAAGTAAGAAAATTCTGTTTTCAAAATTTTTAAAATTATGATTAAAAATTAGAAAAACAAAAAGTAAAAATAAAACTACTGAATGCTCTTTCTACGCGTGTTTTTTTAACTTTTACTTAAATGATCAAAAAATTGTTTATTTAAATGTTACCGAACGTCCCTTGGTAACACACTAAATCACTTTTAATTTTAAAAAACAAAAAATATAAACATGCATAGTAATTTTCTAGGTTTATTAGTTTTAAAAATTTTGTCTAGAATTTTTTAAATAGAAAACAAAACAATATTACTAAGCATGTTTTTGAAAATTTTTTTTGCAAATTTTTGTTTATTTAAATAGAAAACAGAAAATTAAAGTGATCCAAGCATACTCAGAGAAAATCTAGTCTGAACTAATATTATACATTTTTGGAATCTCACGGCTAATATTCAATTTAGCATGTCTGTTATTGCTTATTTGGGAGTTCAATTTCTTTTCCTGATTAACTCTTCTTGCTTTCAAAAGAAAAAAAAAACATTTGCTCATAAAATAAATAAATAAATCGGGCTACATTATTTTAATTGGAGTTGCTCTGTTTGGTTTCTGTTTCAAGATTTGTGCGATTCATGATGGTGGCTTTAAATTGTTAATAGTGATTCTAAGGCTCTGAATTGTTACGACTAATTATGTATTTTTCATTTTCTTTTTAATGATCTTTGCTCTTTTGGTGTGTGAGAATCGATAAATTATGTTGTTTATGCTCTTGGTTGTTCGACAGCTAATTTCTTTTTCTTCACCACGAAAAAAATACAAAAAGAAAAAAAAAATCCACAATTTGCAATGAACACGAAGCCAAAACCTCCAAATTGGTGAAGACCAACTATTTTACTTTCAACAAATCGGGATTGACTATGAGAAAGACATGGAATGGCTACCATGATGCCTTCAATGAACTTCGTGACTGAGTTTGGTGTGAAGCGAACCAACAGATGTGGTAATAACAAATGTTCGTCCAAGTAATTAATGACAACAAGTTGATATTCGAATAAGTATGGCATGCTCTTACTTTGCGTCTACTGATTTTAAGGAATGTTTAGGATGTGGACGGGCATAAGTCTTTTATCATTATGTGTCTTTGTCTATGCTACATAAGTCACATTAGTTGGTAGTTTTTGGTTTGTAGGAAATAAGTTGAAAGGAATGACAATGGCAATAGGGGGGGGAAAAAAAAAAAAAAGAAGAAGAAGACAGAAAGAAAGAATTAGAGCAATTTTTTTATTGTAATTTATAAAGTTATCCTTGGAAAGGATCGAAATGGTATTAATTATATTTTGATAAAAATATCAATTTTTTTTTTGAAGGAAACAAAAATATCAACTTTTGAATTAATACATAGGCTAATTATGAAAAGTGGAGGAGAGAGAATCAAGTTAGTATTATATTCTAATTTAGTATGTGCAATTTGGCAAAAAGAAAAGTGTAATGAAAAGGATATTGCACATGATTCATGTCATTTAGGAATGACAATTCCGTTGTGTATAAGAATAGTTGTTCTACTAGAATAGCCATTAAAATACATTTTAAGATTGTCTTTTTTTTTTTTTTTTCAAAATTTCATGCCCAAAGTACCAAAAATTGAAAAATGAGTAAATTTAATTTTTTTATGGTAATTTTTCAAAAATTTAAAAAACCAGAAATTTGAAATTGGTCTGAAAAATCCAGGATTTATTTATAAAAATACCACTTTTAAAAGTATTTAAAAAAATATCAATTTTTATTAATTGATGAGATACTTAAGTTAGCTAGAACTTAATGAGTCATTTCAAGTAACCGGATTAGTTACCATAAATAACCTGATTAATTACCTCGAGTACCATTGACAAATACAAATTTTAAAGAATAAATGGTATTTTTCTTAATATTTTTTAATAAAATTTTTAAAAAGTGATATTTTCTAAACTAATCTAGGGATTTTTCAAAAAAAAATCAGCCCATCCGAGATTTTCAATTTTTGGTACACTGGACATGGAATTTTGTAAGAAGGCTTTGAAAAATTCTAGATTGATACAAATATCGCGTTTCTAAAAGTTTTATAAAAAAATAAGAATTTTAATAAGTATTTAGAAAAGTATTACTTTTTCTCCAAAATTAGTATTTTCAAATAGTACTCCAGATTCGTAACTTAACCAGTTACTTCAAGTATTTCATTAATTAATAAATATTTTCAAAATGATACTTTTCTAATTAAAATCCAGGATTTTCATCAAAATATGAGATTTTTCAATTTTTTTGAATAATTCCCATAAAAAATCGAATTTCCTCTTTTAAAATAACCAAACAAAGTAATGGCCCATAACCAAACACGATATCTAAGAGTCAAGAAAATCGGTCTCACATTTTTTTTTTTGCCTTAGAATTTTATAATTTCTTCCTACCCCTTTTTCTTAATTTTCTTTTTTCTTTTTTTTTTTTGTCATATCAAAATTCGTTAGTTTTGTTGCAAGGATAAATTCATCATGATTATTCTATCAACTAACAATTTAAAAAAAGAGTATTATAAACTCTCTCAAACACATCAACATGAAAACTAAAGAGGTACAATATTAAAGCAAACTCTGTTTTTAAAACCGTCATAGTTGATTTGCATTTGGTTACATGACGTAATATTGAAACAATGCATACGAAACCATCATATCAATTGCTAATAGAAACAAAATTATTATTCACACACAATCTTCACGCCATCGAATGCGGAGTAGTAGTATCTGCTCTATCAATTGACCAAACCTGATCCAATGAAGACAACATCTTTGGACTAAGCACCAAGGCTCTTTCACCAGTATTAATGCTATGACCTTGAGTATCAGCCATATGAATTGTCTGATCACTTAAAACGCAGAGTATAGAAGCCTCTTTTGAGCTTGACTCGTCTTCAGCCCATGAATGGCTTGACATCGTATTGTTGACCAGATTAGACTCTAGCTCGGTCGCTACTTCCTTCATGGTAGGTCTTTTCTCTCTTTTAACTCTCAAGCACCTCTTAGCAAGTTTAGCTGCTTCCTTCAACTGCTCAATATCATCCTCATTACCACTGACCACTAAACAAGGGTCAAGAACACTCAATACCTTGTCTTCTTTCAACGCATCAAGAAAGTAGCTCACAACATACCTATCCCCATCGGGCTTATCGAAAGAAAGCACCTTTTTACCTGTTAGCAACTCTACTAGCACAACTCCAAAGCTATAAACGTCACTCTTCTCGGTCAGTTGACCACTCTGCAAGTATTCTGGGTCCAAATACCCTATAGTTCCTTGTACCAAAGTGGTCATTTGGCCTTGGTCAGGAAAGATAAGTCTCGAGATTCCGAAATCCGAGACTTTCGCGGTGTAATTATCGTCCAAGAGTATGTTTGTAGACTTGACATCTCTATGAATGATGGGAAAACATGCCGCCGAGTGCAAGTACGCAAGCACTCCGGCGGTTTCGGCCGCTATCCTGAGTCTCATTTGCCACGTCAGCCCACACCCGGCGGCTGCATGGATGTGGTCAAAGAGTGTACCATTGCTTATGAACTCGTAAACTAGCAAAGGGGACTCGGTCTCCAAACAACATCCTAAGAGTTTGACCACATTCCTGTTGCTGACATGGAGTAGGACCACCACCTCGTTGATGAACTGGTCGATTTGTCTGCGGTCAATTACCTTTGACTTTTTTATGGCGACGACTCTACCGTCCGGTAGTGTTCCTTTGTAAACTGTTCCACACCCTCCTCGGCCTATGATTCTGTCCTCGTCAAAGTTATTTGTGGCAACCTCGAGCTCTTTGGCCTTGAAGATTTTGGTGCCATCCGCGGATGGATACCCTTCTTGTCCTGAAAGTAGCTTCTTCAACAATATGCCGCCATTTAGACGAAAGTTTAGCTTCTCTAGATAAGTCTGCTTTCTTTTCTTAAGTCTTAGAATCACCAGTATACTTGTCGCTACAAGTAAAATGAAGCTTGCACCAATAACTGCATAAAATTGATAGACATGTAAGTTTATAATTAATACTCAAACCACAAAATATTTTCATAATTCAACAAGATGTATATAATGTATACGCGCGCGGTAATTGCTATGGATAATATCTGGTCTACAGATGGGTATTGGCCAGCATATTTTCATAATTCAAATCCCTCTTACAAATAAAAAGAAAGCAAAATTATTATCAAGCAAGTGTTGTATGTTCATTCATGGTAAATAATTAAATAAGTTATAATAAAAGCTAATTACCTGCCACAATTTTCATTACAAAGAGTAGATCAATATCGCAACCTTTTGACGATCCATTACTTCTCCCGTCTCCTTTGCGGCCCACAGGGCAGTGACAAGTGTAACTTCCGATTGTATTAGTGCATCGGTAAGAACAGTCATTAAGATTTGTTTCACACTCATTGATATCTTAATACAAAGCCAAGACAAGGATTAATTAGCATCAAAGAATTGTTTAGTACTGGACTATATCAATCACCCCCAAACAAACAGGAAACCAAAAAAAAAAAAAAAGAATTTGAGGATACGTTATTTATTAATATAGAGAAATCCGTAATGATTAAATAAGACAGATCCCATCCGATAACTTGGTTTTTTTTTTTTATAATTAGGAAAAAAAATGCGTGATTAAAATTAGATGGATAATTTTTCATTATATGCAAAAAGTTTCTTAATTTCTTTTTGTAACAAATTGCCAACCTAACACTACTTATAACGGTGATATATGGCTGCCAAACACATATAACATGTATTCTTAATTTTATCGCTACTCGTAATACATGAATAGTGAGTAAATATTAAGATGTATATAATGGTAACAACTCCAAATATTTTCCGAAAAACAATTGATATAATATAGAGTCATAACTTCAAAAAAACTCCTGAAATTTTGCCTTTTTGTAATTTAAACCTTATACTTTTGTTTCTGAAAAAAATACACATTCATATTTTGAAATTTAAATTAAAAATTTGAACCATTTATTCATATTTTGACAAATTTATTTCTCAAAAAATTGTGAAGCTAAAGATTCAATTTATGTTATTATATTAGGACTTAAGCAAAATATGGGTGGATATCACAAATATATTGAATTTCAACATATGAATATATATATATATATATATATATATATGTATTTTTGCAGAAATCAAAATCCATGGTTAAGATTGTAGAATGATGAAACTTGAGAGATGAACTTTTCTTTTTAATTAACCTATAACATATATAAGTTGTTATCACACAATTTTTACATAAAAAAATTTCATGATGTTTATAATTTATCATTTAAATGATGAAAATTCACAGATCACGTAATGGCGTGAATTAGTACCAAGAACTGTAGTGACAGTGAGATTTCTAGTTAGTCACGTACCTCGGCAACCATTATGGACGTAGGGATTTCCTTCATAACCCTTAGAGCACTCACAACGATAACCTGGTGAGGCAATATCAACGCTAACGTCAACGCAGTTGCTATTTTCTTTGCACGCATAGTGCATCTTGTTCATCGACTTCTCTTCTGCGCAGTATTGGCGCCCAGGAATAGCCCACTCAAGCACCGTGGGAACTGTAAAACCGGCCTCATTGTGATCATCTTCTCCTCCTCCTCCTCCTCCGCCGTTTAGAGGAAATTTCGAGAAATTAAAGCCGGCGGAAGACCCTTCTTCCATCACCAGAGAGTAGCTACAATTAGACGTGACGAAAGGCCGGCCGTCAACGTCGGTGTAGTTGACCTCCTTCGGGCTCAAGAAGACGCTCATTTTATACGCAGGCACCGATTGCTGAAGCGAGATTTTGCAGCAGGCCTTGCCTGAACACGAACTCAGGTTCGTCACTTTGTACGATAAAGATTCAAGGTCGCTGCACTTGGAAAAGCAGCCGGCCCTGAAGAAAGCGTAGTTTCCGTCAAGGCCGTCCACGGACATGTAGGCGCTGCAGCCGACGCCGAAGAGCTTGTTACGGATGTTGGAGAAGGGAAAAAATGGCGAGTTTGTGTAATCATTGTATTCGTCGTCGTCGTCGTTCTCTTTGTTCCAAGACGACGTCGTTTTGTGATGGGTGGAAGTAGTACTAGTGCTCGTACTACTACAGTTCTTCAGAACCTTGGTGAGAACCCGGAGTTGGCCGTCGATGGAGATGTCTAGGACTTGAAGTTTGGTCCTGACGGTGTTGACCAGAAATGGTTTGTGATCCCAAGTACAGTTGATGAAGAAGCGGTTGTCGTCGCGGTCGCTTTTCAAGTAACAGCCGTCGCTTGTGCCGAAAGGGTACGGAATGTTGACGTTTCCACACTTGGTTTGGCAGTTGGAACGATCGGTTTGTGGTATTGCTACGGCATCGGTTGATGCTGCTGCTACTACGATCATGAGCGTAGTCCACATGATCATGATCGTGATGACGAGCTCGGTTTTTGACATTGTGAAGGCAAGTAGCCGACTTCGCTTCTCTTTGTTGTGCTTCAGGGGTTAATTTTACTTTTCACCTCTGCTGGGTGAAGGTTAAATTTTGAGTGTGTTGACAAAATGGTAAGTTTCATTTTATTTCAATTACATTTTTAAATGGGGTATTTAGGACACTTAATGAAAATTCTATTTGCACTTGTGATTGGTTACCTATTAATTGGTCTTTATTCATCTAGTAAATGATTTTTTTTTCCTCTTTCAAGGCAATTATTCTTTTTGCTAAATTTTTTTTAAGGCAATTAATCATCTAATTCTTGAGGAGTATAAAGAGAGTTAAAAAAGAAGGGTTTAATTTTACAGTTCGGCGCGCAACTCTAACGGAGATAAAACGAAAAAAGAAAAGAAAAGAAAAATCCTTTTACCAACCCAAACTCTAACGGAGATGAAAAAAAAAACGAAAAATGAAAAAGGATACTTTTACCAAACTAAAATATGTTTCCTTGTACCCTTCGACCAATTCCAATAACTAATAAAGCCATATTGATCATTCGCATGCATCAAGAAATAGTTCAATCATGCACCTAAAGTAATAAAGTTGCATATTCCATTTCTATCATATATGCTTGTTGAAAATGAAACGGGATCTTTTCGGTGTCAAATAATGACTTAAATCATGAATTGGAATAGTAATGCAGCTAATAATTAAATTAATCTCATTGAAAATCTTTATTTATAAGTATTCACATCTCTTCACACACCTCCTTGTGATAATAATTCTTTAAAAATTTCTCTCTCTCTCTCTCTCTCAAACACACACACGCACACACATCATCTTCCTATACTTTTAGAAAATTACATAATCATTCTTGATTATTCTCATGCAAGAATTTGTTCTCCAACAGTTTTTTTGTTTTTTTTTTGTAGTGTCATTTATTCTTTTCCCTGGCACAGCCTATCTTCTTCATAATGTTGGAAAATCCCCCCCCCCCCTCTCAAAATCTTGTCCTCCGACGTTCTTTAATAAAAAATAAAATTTCCTTTGACACCCTTTGCATTACATCATTTTACTATTTTAAGAAAATTTCATAACTATATTTCATCCTACCCCATGACCAAGATCTTGTTCTTAATTTTTTTTCTTCTTTTATGGTCCCCAGATTTTCAATTCTACTTCATCTTCATTTTACTCTATCCGTGAATGCATTTCTAAGAATGTTGGTTAACAAGGTTTGAACTTTGAAGGTAAAAGAGTGAAAAGAACATTTAATAGGTGAGTTAATAATATGGTAAAATGTTACGCCTATATGGCTTCATAACAACCATACTTTTTTTGTTGTAGTGGAGATCCCATGTAAAAAAACCAAGATTTTTAAGGGGTATTTTGGTCATTTTAATGATTTTTGGATTATTAAATTGGAGGAACTAAGTTTTAAAAGTTTTAAGGTGTGAGGATTAAATTGCAATTTCTGTATAGGACTAAAATGAAAAAAATTTGAAATTCGGAGACTTTTTTATAATTTTAAGAAAATTACATAATCCCATGCAAACCCACGTAAGTTTGCCTTCTTTTTCCCTCCTTTCTCTTTCTTTCTCCCTCGTTCTCTCTCTGTTTCTCTCCTGACGAAGCCACTGAAGGAGCAAAAACCCTGGCGCCACCCACAAGTCGTCGTTTGACCACTAGAACCCTCGGCGAAGCTTCACTGCACTGCAAACAACCTATTGCCCAGCTCCTGTAGCCACCAGAGCCGCTAAACGTCGGCGAGGAGCTCGAGAAGCTGTAGACATTTTTGGTCATCGACGACTATTTCGATCACCGTTTGACCTCTAACTGGGCTTGTTGGAATCGTCTCGTCTAGAGGAAGCTCAAGGTATATATATCTTAATCCCAAATTACCCAAATCAAAAGTTGCCATTTTTTGATATTTTGAGCTTAAGTTTGACTTGTTAATCCAGTTACTGGAATGTTTTTTGTTGTCATTTTTGGATTGCACTCGAAAAATGAGGAAGTTTGATATATATATATATTACCTATATTTGGTGATTGGCATAAAAATCAAAATCGGATGGCTAAGTTCGATTTTTATGCCATCGGTCCGATGTAGGCTTGGACTCGAATTGGACAAGTTATATATCTAATCTAGCTATTTTAGGTGCTAAGAATTTAGTGAAGAAGTCTGTTTAAGGATTCAAAGCTCCGTTGAGGAGTTGGTTTTTTATAAGAGGATGATCGAGAGCTTGGAATTGATTCCCGACCCTCGGAGTGATAGTCCAATGACACCTTGAGAATTCAATAGTGTGGTATCGCCATTCTTGTGAGGTAGGGATTCAGTTACATTCGTTTATACTATTTTCAAATAAAACTTATTTTCTGCAACATATGAGAACAAATATGGTTTTTGAATTATTTGAATATATGTGGTAGAATCTGATTGTATGATATATACCATATTGCTCTGAGAACTTATTGAGTGCAAATCATTTTGGGTATATTAAAAATAGAGCCGTTATGCTGCCTATTTTTCTATAAAAACCTATTATGCCTATTTTATAGAAAAATAAGAGTATGATTATTTTCACACTTCAGTTCTGTATTGCATGTGTCACAGGATCATACATGAGCACCATGTTAGTATCGTGAGTTTACAGTATGGCAGTACGTGCTTCACTATCGGTGTAGAGTTTGTAAACTCGCGCGGAGTTTGTTATTTCTGATTACCTCCCCATCTGGTAGGCATAAGCAAATCGGTTGCCCCTCCAGGTTTGGTAGGTGACACATGGGTGTCTCCTCCGAGTATGAGCTTAGGTGTCAGGCAGGCTCTTAAGTACACTTAGTACCATCATCCTAGGTTTCCACAGATGAGAGGATGAGAACTCATAGGTATGGGTTGATTTGTATCATATGCAAATAGATTGATGGTTTCGATTACATGACTTTATATATATGTGGATTTCTGGTTTGGATCATATATGTATGTTTTGGATCTAAACTAACCATATAGGAGTTTTTATCACTAAAACATTTTCATCGAGGTAACTGCTTTCCTACTAGGTATTGTATACTCACCCCCTACTTTCCTCCTCATGTGGTGTTTAGTGCGATTTAGGTAATCAAGAGGATTAAGAAGTTATCTGTGATTGTAGTTCATCATCTTGATAATGCTAGAAGAGTGTGTTATGGTATTAGGACTATTTGTTTCTAGATTAGCATTAAAACCAGGATTATTGCTTTCTTTATTGTGGGGCCCGATCTTAGATCACGTACCACGTGGTCGATAAAGTGGCAGAGTAGGTCACAAGGGGGGCACGCCATCCGACGCGTGTCTAGAGTAACCATTTAACAGCCACGCGAGTCACACGTGATACCGCATAGGCCCATGGGCTGTTCGAGGCCAGGGCTGAATCCATCCAAGACCCTAGACGGTTCGGCCTAATCCAGTTCTTGCCTCGATAGCTGGGGGTCAGAAGCCTCGAAGGTCTTCTGCCAGAAGACCACGGGAGGCAATGCGCTGCTCCAGACCTAGACAAGGCATTTAATGTGATCCTGGGTAGGTGCGCACATTAGGCAAACCACCCTGACAGAACGGTGGTTTGTCAAAGTCTCGCCTCTGACAGGCCCGAGTTGTAGGGGACGGTGAAAAGCAAGCCACGACGATGCAAGGAAAATCACGGTAATCATAGCCCCGTGATCTCTGGAGTAAGTTATGGTTAGAAAAGGTACTCAATCCTAGAATTGAGTGCCAGAAAAAGCTCCCAGTTCCAGGATTATGTATATAAGCCTTGCTTCCCCCTCAAAAAAAGAGATTAAGATGGACATATAAAAGAAAAACTAAATCTTTGCTTCTTAACCTCAGGGATAAACAACTGACTTAAGTATAAGAGAGTCTTTACAGGTGGCCACCCCCACTTCTCCGACCTGACATGAAGTAAAAAGCACGCTGGGATAGCAAGGATACGTGGACAGTTGGTAGATATAACGTCAGTAGTTCAGAGACACGTGGATAGCTGGTAAGAATCACACTAATAGTTTGACGCTATCTGTGGGAATCGTTAAGCGCAAGAGAAAGAGTAGGAGTTTCATGATCGCGCTCTCCCCGAACAAAAGGCCATACAACGTCGGATGATTGCACCCTCAAGAATGACAACCAGGAGCACACGTCCCGACGTCGAAAGGAGCTCCCAGGAAGCACGACCGGTTTTGGAACAAAAGCTAGACCAAATGCTTGCTGCCCTGGCAGAAACAAACTGGAAGGCAGAGATGGCCCACGAGGCCATCCTGGGTTTAAAAGACGAAGTCGCAGAAGTGTACAGAGATAACACTTGCCTCGAAGGTCTGCTGGCAAGCGAAGCTAGTAGTGGGCGAAGGGAAAACTTTGACAAAGAGGTCCAACAAGAGTCTGGAGGCCAACTGCCGAGGGAAGTTCCCGCCCCATCCAGATCGCAGATACAGGAGGAGCGACAAAGCCAGACAAAGCCTTTCCCCATCAGAGTGGCGGTGGACCGAAGACACCAAGAAAGCCCAAAAGGTATGCTTCCCAACTGGAAATAAGAAATGATGGCGAAGCTGAGTAAGAGGCTCGGGGCCCATCACAGCCAGACCCCCGATGATCTGGCAGAGCAAACCGTGTGAGGGATCAACCAGACGGCCTTCGTCGACTGGATCCAACTGGAGCCCAAGCCGAAAGACTTCACAACTCCAACCTTCAGACCATTCGAGGGAAATACCGACCCCCTCGATCACATATACCACTTTTAGCAGAAAATGGCCTTGGAGACTAGAGACGAGGCTGTGACCTGCAGAGTCTTCTCCATAACCCTGGCGAGGCTGGCCCTGTTATGGTTTAGACAACTCCCAGAGAAGTCCATAAACGGGTTCGAAGATTTCTGTAAACTTTTCTTAAAGCAAAACGCGGGCACTCGGAGGCAGCAGAAAACCATGCGAGACCTTGACCGGTTGGAACAAACCGCGAACAAGTATCCGAGAGAATACTTGTCGCGTTTCCTAGAGGTGATGTCTCTAGTGCACAATGTTGACTCGGCCCAAGCCGCAAGCTTGTTTGTCAGGGGCCTACTTTTGAATCGATGCTGTCGGACCATCTGCTTTTGAACTTGCCATACGATATGGCAGACATCTAGACGAGGTCGGAAGGGGTATTCAGGGTACTGGAAAGCTACCAGAAAACACCCAAGGCCTCCGCCGTGATAACAACAGCGCCAGTGCAAACCCTAGCCCCGCAAGGAATAAAGAGGCTTGCACCAGACCAAGGGCCAACTCCGAAACAAGGAGCCCCCACCTAAGGCAGTCAAGAAGATGGTAAGAAGAGAAAGGCATCTAAGGACCCGCTACCGAAATATAAGCTTAACATACTGATCGATGTGATCTACCTCCAGAATAGGGACATGGGCAATTTCAAAGACCTACCCAAGTCCGGTGTTCCTGAGCACATGGAATACAGGAACAGATACTGCCAATTTCACAAAGATCACGAGCATGATACCATCAACTACTGTAGTCTTTACGCACAGATTATGATGGCAATCCATGCCGATAAGTTGAAGTAGTACGTGAAGATCGGCGGAAGCTAGTTAAAGGAAGACTCTCCCAGGCCTGAAAAAGGCAAGCAGACCCTGGCCTCTGGGTCAGGAGAGGAGGCTCTGAGGATAGTGCTGACTATCATAGGTAGACTAGAGCTGACCCAAGGTCAGGAAGAGAAGGAAAAATGCCAAAAAAAGACCGAAGAAAGGGTGAAGTGCCTGAAAGGGATGGGCCACTCCATGAACCACTTGGTGATGGGAGAAAGCTACGCCTTAGCCACCCCTATCGCTTTCATCCAGCAAGACTTGTCCATAGTGCATCTGCCCCATGATGACCCCTTGGTGATTAAGCTACAGATCGACTCCGCATTGGTCGGAAGGGTTTTGGTCGATGGTGGGAGTAGCGTCGATGTCCTGTTCCTCAGCACATTCGAGAGCATGGGTTTGGATCGAAACACACTCAGGCCAACCTGTCAGCCACTATTCGCCTTCAATAGTACTAAGGTCAGCCCCTTGGGCATTGTGACCCTGAAGGTCTGCACGGTGGAGAGGTGCTTGGACGTGGACTTCGTTGTCATCGACTACCAGTCTTTCTTCAACGTCATCATGGGGAGAAGATGGATCCACGCCATGCATGGGGTCACCTCCATCTTCTACCAGGTTTTAAGATGTCTATCAAAGGATGGTACTTATATGATGGGCATCAAAAGAGACCAAGCCTCTGTGAAGAAATGTTTTTCAACCACCCTGAGGAGAGTCGACACAAGCGCCTCAATGGGGGACAGATAGCAATCAAAGGACTGCCTGCCAACATACATGAAGCAGATCGAAGAGGATGCTAACAGGACAGAATCTACGATTGAGGAGCTGGTGGTGGTCCCTTTGAAAGAAGAAGAACCGGCGAAGGTAGTCTTAATCGGGGCCCTGCTACCCGAGGAAGAAAGGAGCGAACTGTTGGGATTCCTTAGGCAGAATAGAGATGTCTTCGCGTGGTCCCATGAAGACATACCTAGGATAGACCCCGCACACGCCTGCCACCGGTTAAATACAATCCCCAATTTCCCTCCGGTCAGGCAGAGGCCCCGAAGGTTTGCACCGGAGAAAAACAGGGCGATCAACAAAGAGGTAGAAATGCTACTAGAGAACGGCCTGATCATGGAATGCGTATACCTATGCTGGGACTGTAACCCAGTGGTGGTGAAGAAGAAAAATAGTGATGACCATACTTGTATAGACTTCACCAACCTGAACAAGACCTGCCCGAAGGACAGCTTCCCCCTGCCAAGGATCGACAAAAATGGTCGATATGATGGCTGGATTCGATAGGATGAGCTTCCTAGATGCCTCCTCTGGATACAACCAGATCCCTTTGCATAAGGAGGACTAGATCCACACGGCATTCATTACGGAGCGAGGTCTGCACTATTACCGACACATGCCTTTTGGCTTGAAGAACGCGGGGACGACTTACTTGAGGCTCATGAACAAAATGTTCGTCGAGCTGCTAGGGAAGACTATAGAAGTCTACATCAACAACATGGTCGTGAAGAGCAAAGAAGCTTCGGGCCATCTGGGACATCTAGATGAATGTTTCCAGATTCTGAGGCGATACCGGATGTATCTGAACCCTAAGAAATGCGTGTTCGGGGTGTCCTCCGACCAGTTCCTGGGGCACATCATGAGCAGAAGGGGCATTGAGGCCAGCCTAATCCAGTTGTCTTCAATCGCAGATGTGCAAAGACTCTCAACCATTCGGGAGGTCCAGCGCCTAACCAGGAAGATAGCCGCTCTCAGCCGATTTGTCTCCAAAATGTCTGACCGATGTAAGCCTTTCTTCCAATGCATAAAGAGAAGCTCCACTGTCATCTGAGGTGAGGAGCAGGACAAGGCACTGGCAGAGCTAAAGCTGTACTTAAGTCATCTGCCTATCCTGGCTTCCCCGGCAGAGGGGCAGTGCCTATACTCTTATTTGGTAGTGTCCGAAGTAGCGATTAGCACTGTACTGGTTCATCGAGAAAGACAGCAAGCGGAAGCTGGTATTTTACGCAAGCCGTATGCTCCTGGAAGCTGAGACGTGATATAGAATGGCAGAGAAACTGGTCCTGGCTCTAGTCAATGCTAAGAAAAGACTCAAGCAATACTTCAAGGCACACTCAGTTACGGTATATACGGATTTCCCTATTCAACAAATCTTGGCCAAACAGGACTTATCGAGACGACTAACCAAGTGGGCCATCGAACTGGGGATATACGACATCGAGTATTGGCCTCGAGTGGCGAAGAAAGGGCAAGTCATGGCGGACTTCCTAGTAGAAATCTAATCCTTCGGCGAGCCACACGACTCGTTTCAAATGTCTCCACCTCACATCCCTTCAGCCTGGACTCTCTATACTGACAGATCCACGAACACCTCGAGGTCAGGTATCGGAATAGTCTTGCAGACCCCAGTAGGACTCGGGAAGAGAAAGTTTTGAGGCTCAGTTTCCAGGCAACGAACAATAAGGCGAAGTATGAGGCGCTATTGTAAGGCCTTGAGCTGGCTCTGCACTTCGGAGTAGAGAGCATCACAGTAAAGACCGATCGTAGCTGATTATGGGTCAGGTCAGGGGAGACTTCGAAGTAAAAGAGCTGAGATTACATAGGTACTTCTCCAGGGTAATGGGGAAGAAAGCCTGCTTTAGCAGTTTCAATATCAAACAAATACCCAGAGAAATGAACCAAAAGGCCGATGAGCTAGCTAAAAGTGCATCGATCGGGGGGACAACTGGACGTGCAGAGATTTTGCTAGAAGGTGAGAACATGAAGGACACTATGGAGACCCCCGCATGCCATGTGTTTGCAATTGACTCTGCAGATAAGGGGTGGATGAAACCCATCACCCAATACTTGGCGTTGGGGAACCTACTCGCGGACCCCCAAGAAGCGAGGTTGATCAGACTGAAGGCTGTCAGATATTCGATGGTGGAGGGACGACTGTATAGGAGATCAATGATAGGACCAATGCTGAGGTGCGTAGGTCCCGTTGAGGCACAAAAGCTAATGGAGGAAATCCACGAGGGAGCATACGGTAACCACTCTGGCGGACGTAGCCTCGCCCACAAGGCCTTGATGGCTGGATACTTCTATCCATACATGATGACCGAGGTGGGCCAATTTGTCAAGAAGTGTGACAAGTGCCAGAGGTTCGCCCCCATGAAGCGCCAACCCACGGAGATGCTTTATTCGAACATAACTCCTTAGTCGTTCGCTAAATAGGGCCTGGACATCGTCAGAGAGCTCTCTAGAAGTCCAAGGGAAATAAGGTACGTCTTGCTGGCCACTGATTATTTCACCAAATGGGTAGAGGCTGAAGCCTACGCAGCCGTTAATAAGGCAGACACAATTAACTTCATTTGAAAAAACATAATCTGCCAATACGGAATACTGAAAGAGATACACGCTGATCATGGCGCGTAGTTCCAGAACGCTGAGCTTAAGGAGCTGTGTGAGTTGTATGATATAAGGCTCAGTTTCTCATCCGTAACTACCTTCAGGGTAACGGCCAAGTAGAGGCAACGAACAAGGTCATATTCAGCAATATTAAAAAGAACTTGCAGGAGACTAAAGCCAGGTGGTTAGAAGAGCTACCAGCCATTGTGTGGGCCCATCGAACCATGGAGCAGAGGTTAACGGGAAGAATACCACTCGCCATGGTCTACGAGTTGGAGGCATTGATCCTGACCGAGATTGGCCTTCTGACCCTTCGCTCCAAAGTGGTAAGAGATGCCTCACTGAATGAGCAGTAGCTTAGCTACAACATAGACCTCCTGGAAGAAACAAGAGATATGGCCCTGGTCCACCTGGCCTTGTACCATCAGCAGGCCAGGTCCTACAATGCAAAAAAGGTTAGCACTCGTCGATTTAACACCAGGGATTGGATCTTGAAGGTTAGAATGGGAATTCCTCGAAGCTAGACTCTAACTGAGTCGGCCTTATGAGGTGATCAAGGCGCTTGACAATGGTGCATATATCCTGAAAAAACTCAAGACTGGGAAGAGCCTACCAAACACGTGGTACGCCCAGCACTTGAAAAAGTACCACGTGTGAGCTACACATAAATGTTGTGAAATACATGTAAATGCTTATATTATTGAACAGCTTAATTCCAAAATAGGTCAGGGTTTCTGCCACATGGACTTATGCTTTGGAATGCTATGAAAAAGGGTTTATCTCTAGTACCAGACCCCACAAACTATTCACTCATCAAAAATCGTACTACGGGGATCACGTCACTTGCTAACGACCTGAGAAAATGTACGAAGAGGAAAGAGCTGAACAGTAAAATGCTTACTAGCAGACCTCATCAAAAATCGCACTGTGAGGATCATGTCGCTTGCCGACGACCCGAGAAAACGTATGAAGAGGAAAGAGATGAGCAGTAAAATGCTTGCTAGTAGATCTCATCAAAAATCGTACTGCGGGGATCATATCGCTTGCGGACGACCCGAGAAAATGTACGAAGAGGAAAGAATTGAGCAGTAAAATGCTTGCAAATAGACCTCATCAAAAATCATACTGCAAGGATCACGTCGCTTGCAGACATCCTGAGAAAATGTACGAAGCAGAAAGAGCTAAGTAGTAAAATGAATGCCAGCATCTCATCAAAAATCATACTGTAGGGATCACGTTGCTCATCGAAGACCCGAGAAAATGTACGAAGAGGAAAGAGCTAAGTGACCAAAAAACTTACTAGCAGACCTTAAAAATGATCGTACTATGGGAATCACATCATGCAATGAAACATTTGCCGATGGCCCGAGAAAACATACGAAGAGGAATGAGCTGTGCAACCTAAAACTTACCAGCAGACCTAGAAAACAATCGTACTATGAGAATCACATCGTGCAATAAAATGCTTGCCGATGGCCCGAGAAAACGTACGAAGAAGAATGAGCTGTGCAATCAAGACTTGCCAGCCGACCTTATCAAGAATTATACAACAGGGATCACGTCGCTTGCCGACGACCAGAGAGGATGTACGAAGGGTGAGAGGCCGTGCGATGAAAACTTGCCACCAGCCCTCAAGGAATACCTGCAGGACGGGAAAAGAGTTGGGCGATAAGACCCCTCCCGGAAAACACGTTAGCTGCGCGCGAGCCAAAGGCAAGTGGGGCTAGGGTCTGCCCATTGGAAGCAGACCCTCTCAGAGAACACCTTAGCTGCACATGAGACAAAGGCAAGCGGGGCTAGGGTCTGCCCGTTGGAAGTAGATCCTCCTAGAGAGCACTATAGCTGAACGCGAGATAAAGGCAAGCAGGGCTAGGGTCAACCCGTTGGAAGCAGACCCTCCCCAAAGCACCTTAGCTATGTATGAGACGAAAGCAAATGGGGCCAGGGTCTACCCTTTGGAAGCAGATCCTCCCTAGAGAGCGCCTTAGCTACGCATAGACTGGAAGTGAACGAAGCTAGGGCCTACCTGTTGGAAGTAAGCCAATACAAAACTAAGCATGAAGACAAAAGTTAAAACCAAACTCTGTTTATTATTGCCTAAAATACAAAATGCGTAGTTGATAGGGACGCGGACCCAAAGGCTTTATTTGTAAGAAGCAGGTCTTGGATGGACTCAGAGAGACACATCGGAGTGGTAACGTCCTGTTTGCTCTCAATAAGAGCCGAGCCCGGGCCTTTTCCTCTGCAGCGACGGGTCCAAGCAGTGGTCGACCAACCCCTAGAGCTGGTTCCTGACACGTTCCCATTTGGAGTCAGAGAAGTCCAGCCACACGCGTGGGTCGAATTCTACCAAGACAAGTCATAACAGAGGTTATACATCCTCAAAGCCGGATGAGCTGGAACTCACATCCCGATCTTTAGAGCTAATCTTGTCAATCATAGCGTGGGGGGAATTCACTAAAAACTCCAAATTATATATGATTGAGCCAGACCCAATGTCCGACCCTGACCATGAATGTGGGCAAAAAAAAAAAGGGAATAAACATGAGAAAAATATGCTATTTCTATTATTCAAAACAGGTGTTTACAACGAGAGTCAGCTTTACATAACATAGTTAGTACTTTACAAATACGTAAAAAGCGAGAGGCTCTAGTTACCTCTGACGAGGGGAGGGCTACTAGCTTCGGCGCTTGGACCAGCATCGGCAGAGGGCGGCGTACTAGAGTCAGAATTGTTGCTAGACAAAATGACCGTGCCTGACCCTTCACTAGTTAAGATGCCTAGACCAGGCTGACCGCCCTGAACCTCCGCAGCTTGCTCTGGTAGATCGGAAGTGGGGACGATCTCCTTGGCGACAGAGGCAGATGTATAGGGCCTGTCTTTTTCTTTGTCGAGAATCTTCAGCACATCAACAAGGTATACGATGTTAATCTCATCCCCCAACTGCTACATATAGTGCCTGATGGAATAATAGTCCATCTCGATGTATTTTTGCTCATCGAACTGGTCCATCAAATTCTCTGTTCTCCCAGCCAGACCTGTAGCTTTCTGCAGAAAGGATATCCACTTGCCTCTGGTACCTTGTCTTTAGCTTCTCCGCATCTGCCAGCCTGTCCCTCAGTGCCACTAGCCTCTGCTCCACTTGCCGCTGCGATAATTCGATCAAAAGAATGTTAATATCGGCAAGGTCTTTGCTGTACTTGCAAGACAACTCTGCATGAGCTCTCATCAGTTTTCTGTGACCCAAGTAAAGATGTTGGTTTACCTCGTTGGACCGATCGAGCTACACTGCAGGGAATGGGCCTCCAATTTGGCTTTCGCCTCAGCTTTCCTCGCCTCTTTGGCATCGTCGACAGATCTATCGCGAGTGATAAAAGCCAGCCCCACCTCTGCCCCTGTGTTCTGCAGCTTCTGCTCTTTGACCATGAGCTCGGTTTGGGCCAGCCTAGCGGCCTCGGTTTAAGCCAACCTTTTAGCCTCTGCTTCGGCCAACTTGGTGACCAGCTCCTCATGCCTGACCCTCTTGATGCTGAGAGCATGAGCCATCGTGCTGCTAACCCTAGCCTCGTCCAGGCTCTGATACAGGTCTAAGTCCGCCCTCAACGTGGCAATGGCGATTTCGCTCAGCTCGGCTATTGCAGCACGGGCGTTCAGCTCCCCAGTCAGCTCCTTGATGCGAGAAGAGTAGAAGGACTAGACAGCAGCTAGCTACAGGATACAAGAAAACAAGGTCAGTGTTTAGCAAGGATGTCAAAAAATATGGAAGTGGCGGCCAGATGAGCCAAACCTGAGCAATGCTGCGGCCAGTGACGAGCTCAACGTTCTCCAAGGAGAGCATCTCCAGCTCAAACTCTGCAGCTGGACCCTCTCCCTAGGCATTGTCTGCATCTGAGAAATGCGGCTCCACCCTGCCAACCGTGAGGACACCTTCTCCCTCCACCGGATGCACTCCAGTAGCTTCTTTCGACACTCCCAAAGCAGTAGAGGTGAGGATAGTAGGAGGAAGTACGTCACCGAGCACACTTTCGATGATAGCAAGGGGCGGTGTATCCTCAGCAGAAGAGGCCACGACGACTGCTGCTATATTGGTGGCTTTGGCTGCCGCCCCCTTGGAGCCCTGCATGAATGTGATTTTTCGGACTTGTCTTGACCAACCTCCATTGACTGGCAGTTGTGCGCAGACCTTTTCCTCCTCATAAGGGTCAGCGTAGCCTCATCATCATCTGTGTCAGAAGAGGGGGCAGCTCTGCTCCTTTTCCCCACTGGGCTTTCCTTCCCTTTGGACGAGTCGGCCTTGCGACCACACTTCATCGGGACCGGGAGAGAGGAAGACAGCCGAGATTTCAACCTCGGAGCCCCCCCACTGAGCTTGACAATCTCCTCACGGGGGCAGACAGCACCAGACCCCGCTCCCATCTTCGAATCGAAATTAGGGGCGGAAGAGGTCAGAGCAGCGGGTTCCCCGGGCAAGCTCAAAAGCGCCCCCTTGCCGTATACGACCTTTATGGTCGGCATCTCCCGAGTCGGGGGTCCGCTTACCTCAGAAGAGGGGACCATAAGTGTTTCACCACCGGGTGCGAACAGGCCCTCCCGGTCATCATCCGAGCCTGTTCTTAGAGTGACAACTCCTTGCCCCCCAACTTCATCCTCTGAGGACACCATCAGATGCCGACCAGCGGGGACTTTGGAGCGAGCCTTGTACACAGCGGCACTCCCCTTGATTGGGGAAGGGTCTGCCAAAGGGCCTGTATTAGAACCTATAAAAAGTAAGCAATGTGGTTAGAACACAGCCATGACCTGATCGACAGAGCTCTAGGATGCGAAAATAAACTCACCCTTAACCCTCTTGGGGGTAGCGTTTTCCTCTCTACGAAGACTGACACACTCCTCGGCCACGAGCCTCACCTGCTCTTCGAGCTCGTGGCTAGTAAGCGCCACCAGGTCATTGGGACCTGCCAGCTGGCTCGAGACCGTGATCTGACGACCCACCATGGCGATGCAACTCTGCTCATCCCGGCGGAACCGGTTCAGAGCTAAGGCATCAAGCTGGTTCTGCAAGTGCTTTGTGATGACCCAGGTGTCTAGCGGAAAGAGGAGATATGAGACCATCCTAGGCATCATGTTCATCACCTGGGGATTCAGGATAGCCTGGATGTGTTGGCAATCCCCAGAGGACCTAAAGATGACGATCCCCTCTAACTCATTGAGCCGCCCAGCTGACAATTGTGGCTCAAACTTGCTTTCCTCTGCAGAGGCTGCGCAAGGCAAAATATCATGAGTAATAATGGACGAGGTGTACACATGCCCAAAAAAAATCACAACCTAGTACTTACTTTGTGGAAAAAACAAAGGAACTTGGAAGTGCTCCCCATTCACCCAAGGAGAGCACCACGCCCCTTCGATGGCATACAGCCTAGAGTGGGAGTCCCATTGCTTATCCGACCTTGGCAAGCCTCGGAAAATATGGCGTCCCGGGAACGGCTAGAGGTAGAAAGTGGGGTAAGAGCTCTTTTTGGGGATGAGGGTGAGCTTGTAGGCATAAAAGACCACCTCCAGGTCGATATGCACGTTAAGGAGAACTGGCAAATTAGAGAGCCCCATCAAGATCATGACCCCATTAGCATTCAGCTGCATCGGGTGAATCTCCATCAGAGCAAAGAACTGATGGATCAGGGGAGGAAGGGGAAACCGAAACCATTCCAGGTGCCTCCTTCCCAAGATGATAGAGCCTTCAGGGGTAGAGGGGTGAAGGTACCAATCCGCGGGGCCCTCGACTCTTTGTAATGTAACTCCGCTAGGGAAGCAGAACTGCCTCCTCAACGAGTCTAACTCCGAATCCACGATGGGGCAGAGCTTCTGATTCTGGTTCGAGGCCATCGTCCTGGATACGATCAAAAGGAGCAAAAAGTTATAACAAAGGGAAAAGTCAGAAACCCTAAGATTTTAGAAAGCTAGAAGACTTGGAGGATTTGGTAAAGTAAGAAACGAGCGTAAATGCAGTTTTTATAGAAGGAGAGCCGAAAAGTCCCCCTTGGAAAGGAATGGTGCGAGGAAGGCTGAAGCACTAGAATTTCAAAAATCTGAAAAGAATCGTGACACGGGATAGCGTGCACCAGTGTCGGTAATTGGGAAGAAATGATGGTAAGGGGCCACACGTACCTCTCGAATTGAAGGACTGGAGATACAATTTCCCCATTTGATGGATACGAGTCCATCAAATAGGGAAATGGGGGTAGTTGTGGGGCCCATTCCTAGATCACGTACCATATGGTCGATTAAGTGGCAGAGCAGGTCACAAGGGGGGCACGCCATCCCAAACCCTGGACGATTCGGCTCAATCCAGTTCTTGCCTCGACAGCTGGGGGTCAGAAGCCTCAAGGGTCTTCTGACTGATTCAAATTAATGAAGTCTTTTCCCAAGTGCAGGAGTGTCAAAGTAATAAATTACTCGATAAGACCGAGGTCGATCCACAGGAAGGTTA